>LR812539.1:18323145-18578145 GCA_903798195.1 Danio kyathit | reverse complement strand
ATATAGTCCCTCTGTGAGATCGCCGACACGGTATATGGGCGCTGCAGTGTTATGTTTCTAATTTGCTAATTTATTTAACCATTTTTAAACGTATTTAATAGGCCTAAACTTTCGGCTGCTTTTTAAAAACTTATTTAATAATCTACTTCATTTGCATTATGTTTTATCTCAGAAAATAATTCAAACCAATGCAAATCACCGCGCTCTTACAGCTAAACTGTGTGGCGCGGGACAGGATTTGATGGTGATTTCGGGTGGTTCGATGGCTCCATGCCGTTATCAGCGGGACTGCTGCAAAATGCATATAATATAAATGGATGCAAGCAAATGAAATTATATTTATCTGCGCACAGAAGAAACAAGGATGCATGCATTAAAGTTCTTATATATATATATATATATATATATATATATATATATAAATAATTATAGGCCTAACATATTTTTTAATTAAATAAATAGGCTATTTACTGAAATATGCGCATGTCTGTGTTTATCATTCCATCGAATTAATTCGATTGCAGCACCTGTTATTCCAGAACAGATCATTTGAGATGGGTTCAGTTCTTTTTATTTTTTTCTGTAGTTTCATTTTTACAAATAACTTTATTTAATTTGTCTGTTAATTAAATTTAGTTATTTAGCCTTTTATTTTTATGCAACAAAGTTGCAAATTAATTTGCTATGAGATGTGGCTGTGTATGGCAGTGCCCTCACGTGCAGCGCGCGTCGGCTGCTGCGAGAGAGAGAGAAAGAGCGCAATGGAAATAATAAATTTTTCACATGCTGATGTGTGTGAAATTGCGAATACATGTCTATAATCGCCTTGCAATTTAAAAAATTATTGTATTTTTCCCTTTAGGAAGGAAACTCTATTTCAGTTCAAGCTAAAGATGCGTGGTGGTGAAGTCCGAAAGTGCCGACCAAGTGATGTTGATGTAAACGGCTGAAGCTGTTAAATTATTTGTAGTTCGTTTATTATTAATGATGATGATTAAAATAATAATGCTGTTCATTTTATATAATAATGTAATTAAAACATGTAATATATCATCCGAAACAAGCTATATCGTCTTTAAAGTCGTCATGGGTCCCAGCTCTCTTCGATATATTTGCCTATATCCTCAATACACAATATCCTCCATTAAATCAAGTAATTTTGTTAAGCAGGACAGGCTTAACAAATTCGCAGCACTAAACATGTTCCCAGACTGAGAGTGATTGATGATGAGAGAGCAGAAACCTGAGAACGGTGATTTTCACCGCATGTCTGGCTGTGATGAGCGATTTTTAAAATGAAAGCATATTTGTTACAGTCTGTCAAGATTGCTTAAAATACCTTAATATTTTAGAGAAAATAGTTAAAGTTTCCATAACCAATGATCTCATCCATGCGTGACCCACCCATGCTTAAATATCATAAGACCTATTTTTTCATTACCTGACCCGCAGATTAACGGCAGCACCTGTAAATATAACCGAGATCCCCGCGGGTTTTATGCATCGCCCAATAAGCAGTGTCAAGAAAGTCACTCCTTGGTCATGTAAACTGTACACACTTGATTATGTAATGTGTAAAGTCGTGAATAAGTGTCTCGCAGTGCAAAGCATATCTTATCCTTTAAATGTCCATGCTTAATCGGTCATCGATAAGCTCTATCGATTAAAGGCTTATCGACAATTAATCGATGATCGAGTAATCGTTAACATCCCTAATATATATATATATATATATATATATATATATATATATATATATATATATATATATATATATATATATATATATATATAATATACACACACACCTCTATAATGTGACCATTTCAGTCACATTTGCGACCAAAACTTACTGTTTGTAACCAGAAAATAATATTAAGGCGCACATGTGCGACTGACCTTATTGTAAATTTAAAAACTACAACTGTCAATTTCCCTTTTATCTTCGTAAATCTGTGTGAACTATTCCATTACTTTTGCTTCATAAGAAAAAGATATCAACCCTAGCTATGACAATAATGTCAGATGCGTAGAAATGATACCTCAGACATCAGGGTGGTTAAATAATGACAGAAGTTTTATTTATAAACGGAATTACACAACGACATCTGTACATTGTGTATTTGTGCATATGAAATTAGTGCATAATTTTTTTAGGACAGCCTGTTTATAACTTTTTTCTGGAACTGAAAATATTAAATGTGTATTTGAAGCTATGTTTCTTATTTTTTTTATATCAAGAAATGCTCTCCATACTTTTGTATGTTATGTAGCATAACAATATTGCGTCATTTAAGGAGAAAAAAAATTGTATGCACACCTAAATTTTTGACTGTGCTCCTAAGTCTTTTTGATTATTTATTATACTGTAGTTTATTTCTGTGTTTTCTTTATGGTTTTAAAACTAAATAATATTATTATTTGCTTAAGCAAACATATGTTGCCTGCATGAACCCTACAGTTAAGCCACTGAAGTTGCAGCCTAACATTTGCTCTCCGTTCTGTGCATTTGATTTCATGTTGAAGAAGAAAACAGAAAAGAGTCAAAGGGGCACTTACAAAGAGAAAAGAAAGAGTGTATAAAAAGCAAGACACCACAAGTGGCCTAGTACTATGAAGCTCATAAATAATCTCCAGGCAATTACGCAAGTCCACTTAGAGCTTCACTTTTGTGTCTCAGTAGTGAGGGGAGAGAAAGAAAATGGGAAATGTGAAAAGAGAAAGGGGGTGAGAGAGAGAAAGAGAGAAAGTCCCCAATTTGACAGCTTTTGGGCTTGTTTTTCATTTTTTATTCATTAGATAAGTAAAAGCAAATACAAGGGAGGCAGTGGGGTGTTGTGCTGTGATTTATGTTTACTTCTCTGAGAGAATGCAGGATTTATTTGCAACCGAGGCTTTGCGCTTTACATTGCAGAGAGAAGGAGAAGGAGGAGGTGTAATGTAATAAAGAGGGACATATTCTTTCTTTTCCTCCACGTCTGTCTCGTTGCCCGCGTTGTCAAATAAATGTTCTCTTTTTATCGTCACTATCATAATGACCGGAGGCAGCTTATTGCAGCTGTTTATTGCTTTCATATGTGTAATTATGCAGTGATGGGAGAGTGTGCGTGTTCGTGTGTGCGTGTTCGTGTGTGTGTAATCTGCCTCTCTAATGGATTAGGCCCAACTTTAATGAGCTCATCACGCATACACACTGATAAACTCTCCCAGAGAAACAGTCGGATCAGAAGAGAGACTTAGAGGTTGGTGCTCGTACTAAAAAAAGGTTAAAAGTTGCCTGTTGTTTGCTAACAGGTGACATATTTACAAATCAATGAATATATATATAAATATAATTCATAAAACCTCATTTTCCATATGATTTACCCACTTGTCAGCAATATTTTTATTTTTTTAAATTTAATAGATCACTTATTGTTTCATATATATTAAATAAGGTCAAAATAAGTATGTCGTTTCAGTTTAACAAACACGTTACACGATAATTTCACACATTATTTGACATATTTACATGAAATATGGGATGTGTTATATAGTTTAAATGAGCAATATCACACAAGTAGCAGTGCGATGTGGCTGTACTGTATATCGACACTGGTGGAAGGCGTGCGTTTAGTCTCCCACCAGTGACGATATACAGCCACATCGCACTGCTTCGGGTGTGATATTGCATTTATACAACAGTTGGATGGCATAATCGTGTATATAAAAAAGAAAATCAAACACGGAGAGTCTCAAAATCCTTTTGAATGAGGAACTACTTTCTTCTGCCACTCATTCGCATCTGCAGCTGATGGTCAGAACAGCAGAAACCGTTGCTCATTCACCAACGTCATTTTAGAGCTAGCATTTGAATGATTCTCTAGCGTAATGTCTAAAGTGATAAAAAACAGGTGATTTTGATGACATTTTAAAATTATAAGGCTGAACAGCATGAAATGCCATCTCAGTCTATAGATTTCCCAGTATTTCTCTGTTGCAATCGGGAGATCACAATAATTATCCCTGAAAAAGCCAAAGCAAAAACTACCAGATTACTGCTGGGTTTGCGATAAGGAAAAATGCTAAACACATGCGGCATTCCTTCTTTCTTTTTTTTATACTGGACTCATCTGCAGTAACCAAAACAGGAGACTTATTAAAACAAACCAAAAAGTAACTCAGGGTTATACAAAGAGTGGCCAACACAAAATACATACATTTCTGATATGCAAGTCCCATCTCACACTCAATACACTACAATTACTATAGTATAAATACAGCACTACAACATACAAAAGAGAGAGATCGACTTAAAATGACATTTACCTGTTTAATAATGATTTGATCAGCTGTAGTTAGAAATTAGATTGTAGTTAGAAATCTGATTTTAATCTTCTAAGGGCTTACTATGCCGTCTCTGTCGCCATCTTGTGGATGAACAACATCTTGCTCTGCTCAATGACAGTCTCTCAGATATTATAAATATTTTAAAATAGACACTATCCTTGTACATAAACTGCATAGTTGCAATCTAAACAACTACATGCTTGACTAAAAAAGCCTCAAAAGTACATTATGTTGTCCAACAGCAGCACAAACTGTAGAGTGTCCTCTGCTTGTTGCTGTATGTGGGCGGAGTACACAAGGGTGAAGTGTTAAGAGGCTGGACGAATGCTGTTGTTTGCAGAATAACGCACGGCTATCAGCCAATCATATTCAAGAACCAGACAGAACTGTTGTATAACTACATATAGCACATGTATATATGTGTATGAATAACTGAATAACTATATAAGTAATATTATATATATGTTACTGGCAATGTTTGCAAAGTATATAACTGGCCTACCCCCACCATTTTTCTCGGCACTGATGTTAGCAGTGGTGCTTGGGTCGTTGTTTGATGATGCTGATCGAAGCACGTGAGTGTTGAACAGTATTGTAAGACAGCATATTGCCGTACGATGTTCCACTACCACATCACAGACAACATTGCCCTAATTCTTTTCACGACGTCAGTGTATATTATCTGGATCTTCACTAATTTGTAAAATATGAATGTGCAAGACCAAAGTGCCAAAATTTGAAGTGTTTTTTTGTTTTTTTTTTTTGAAGAAAATTGAGTACAATTCTAAGTGTCATTCCAGTCTTACCTACTATAACAAATACTTCAATCTCAGTTCTGCTGTTATTGTTTTGCCGGTAAGAACATCATATGCTTTATTCCTTCCACTTTAAAATATGTAATGATCAATAAAGGCTTCTGTTGTGCTCTTCTGACACTTTGCCTAAAGGATACTTGTCATTCTATATAATGCCTAGGAATTGTATAGAATGCCTATGAAAAGTATTTTTACAAAAAAAACGATATTTCATACTTTGCCTAAAACCATCAGGCATTCTATACCAATGCCACAGCCATATCACCCTGCAGCCCAAGACCGGATACTCACTGAAGCTAAGCAGGGCTGAGCCTGGTCAGTACCTGGATGAGAGACCACATGGGAAAACTAGGATGCTGTTGGAAGTGGTGTTAGTGAGGCCAGCAGGGGGCGCTCAATCTGAGGTCTGTGTGAGTCCTAATGCCCCAGTAAAAAAGTGAACGGGACACCATACTGTCAGTGGGTGCCGTCTTTCGGATGAGACATTAAACCGAGGTCCTGACTCGCCGTGGTCATTAAAAATTTCATGGCACTTCTCGTAAAGAATAGGTGTCTAACCTCGGTGTCCTGGCCAAATTCCATCCATCGGCTCTTAAGGTCATGGCCTCCCGATCATCCCCATCTACTGAATTGGCTCTATCACTCTATCTCCTCTCCACCTATAGCTGACGTGTGATGAGTGCACTGGCGTCGTTGTCCTGTGGCTGCCGTCGCATCATCCAAGTAGATGCTGCACACTGGTGGTGTGGAGTGACCCCCCCCTCCTGATTGTGAAGCGCTTTGTGTGTATGGCTGTACACAATAAATGCGCTAAATAATTACATTACATATACATTTCCTACTCAGTTAAAATAGAAATAGAAAAAACACGACACGGAGAGGTTATTTGATAAAAAAAAACAACAATGTTATTGTGTTAGAGCTTAAATAAATGTTATAACGCAAAAACATTACACACGCATATTAATACAGCTGTTCTGTTCAGTTAAATCAGTTGACTGTCGAAATTCTAAATGTTTAACCCAACTGGTTGAGTTATTAAATAAATAACCCTATGAAGGTTGAAAATAACCATTAACAATAACCAATAACTTAACCATCGGGTTAAATAAATAACTCAACGTTTATTAGAGTGTAGGCATTCTATACAATACCGGCTTTTCACACATTGCCAGTAGCATGTATGATAATCTATTATACCATATAATAATAATATGAATTACTAAATAAGTGTATGAATAATATTAGGCTTGAATGTTATTTCACCCACACTTTAGACTTTTATGAACAACAAAGTAAACATGATTGAATAAAAAATACTCAACAAAATGCTTACAGTATGCATTATTGCTGATTATAAAAAATACCTAAAACTTTTATTGCTAATTTGTTCTGATAGCATCTATAATAAATTACATTAAGATCTGTTCTTTCAAAAAAACTAAGTGTTTGAACATGGAGTTTATTTATTATCATGTCACAGGATACAAATCAAATAGCCTCTATTCACTTTCCAGCAGCCTCACAGGCAAAGGTGAAAGATCTCTCATTTCAAATCCAGTTTCAGCTTTATTCCCTTTAGAGCCGTTGCACCTCAGGTTCCTCGCTCACTTTATAAATAGGCAAAATAAACTCTATTACTTTACTGGGGGAAAATAATGGTTGTGTAGCATGATAGCAGTATTAAAGAAAAAATAATAATTCATTTAAACACATTCATAAACAAAAGGACAATTTGAAATTAAAATTCTATGGCATTTTTTTATCGTCTAAACAAATCCCCTGGTCTTACTGTGCACGATTTATCAGTGCGTGTTTAAAGCGAAAGGTTTCATAACCTTTTCTGCTGATGCAACCGAGGTGTCGGGCAGGAAACATCTTTCATAATCCAATCAAATTCTGATCCCGCCCCACATTATTATCCCCAAGAAATATTCGGTGAAAATGTCACTTTATAAAAATGAAATGAGGTGCGAATGCTGTTTTGTGTCATCTTCAATGACATTCACGCTGAAAGGAGGAAAAAAAAGAGAGAAACAGAACTAAAAGATTACAGAAAAACCATGAATGTCAATATTTCACAGGCAGATGACAGATTCATGTCTTTATGGGTTCGATTAGCTGATGTCTTTCATGGCATGACATTACATTTAAGTTGTCATTTTACAATCCACCTTTTTCCTGCAGCCGATGATGCTTTTTGTGTGAATTATGTGAGTAACTTGCGTTCAATTGTAAACAGTCTGCAAAATTATTTAAAAGGTGATGTTATACTGCTCACAGTTCATCCATACAACAGTAAGAATTATTAGAATTAACACATAACTTTTTGGATACCATGAATAACCACAAAAACACAATACACATATACACAATACACAAGAGCATAATATAAAATCCAACAGCTGCAATATTTGTCAAACTGTAGTGAGTTTATTGATCTGTTGTCACTCCATGTGGGCGGAGTAATACAGAAGGGTGAGGAGGCTGTAAGGGCGCTGTTATTACAGAATATTGCACGGCTATCAGCCAATCAGGTTCGAGAACCAGACAATATATTGTCATATTCAGTTGAAGTCAGAATTATTAGCCTCCCTTTGAATTTTAATTTTTTTTTAATTATTTCCCAAATTATGTTTAACAGAGCAAGGAAATTTTCACAATATGTCTGATAATATAATAAATAAAAATATAATAAATCTTCCAGGGAAAGTCTTGTTTGTTTTATTTCGGCTAGAATAAAAGCAGTTTTTAATTTTTAAAAAACAATTTTAGGGACAAAATTAATAGCCCCTTTAAGTCTAAATTTTTTTTTTCGATAGTCTACAGAACAAATCATCATTATACAATAACTTGCCTAATTACCCTAACCTGCCTAGTTAACCTAATTAACCTAGTTAAGCCTTTAAATGTCACTTTAAGCTGTATAGAAGTGTCTTGAAAAATATCTAGTCAAATATTATTTACTGTCATCATGGCAAAGATAAAATAAATTAGTTATTAGATATATATATGTGTGTGTGTGTTTGTGTGTGTGCTTGGTCTGCATTGCTCATGTGATCTACTGAATCATCATGTGACTTCTTAAATTAAGATTCTAACAACACTGTTAGCTTGGCATTGACAATGGTCAACATATGACCGAAACATTTGCTTTTTTTCTTCAGTACATTTCTTGTCGCTTTTTGCTTGTATCTTTTTCATTTTTGTGCAGACTTTTTTCATGTTTTAGGTAATATAAGGAGAAAATGATACTGAACAAACAAACACAGTGAACTCCAGAGCTTTATCCAGAGATACTGTATGGTATCAATACTAATGCCATAGTAAAATACCAAGCATAACGTTATTATCATGATGGACAAAAAAGCACAAAGGCAAACCTATACATCTCACTCAGTTCTAACTCTGTATATGTTATTTATAGCACAGCCTTATTATTTTAAAAGATTAGTTTTACTTCTTTTTAAAATGGACGTTCCCCAACCTGGAAATTTGAAACACACAGCAGCCAAGTTTGCTGGCAATAAATAAATAAATATATAAATAAATAAAGTAGTCATTTCTTGTTAATTAGCCAGGTGCTTCAGAAGGCACCTGTTTTGGCAGATTTTTGAAGTGGCACCGGGTCGAGTCCTGAAAGAGCACTTTCCCGTCTCCCCCCTCCGGTAAAGTTGTCTCATTTTCATTTGACACAATTTATAGACGTGCCTCCGAAGCAGTGCGATATTTTACACTCCTGGATCATTAAATGAAACCCTTCGGAAGCTCTCGAGGTGCAAAGCACTTTTGCGGGAGGTGTAAAAGGCGCAGGTTTTTTTTTTTTTTTACGGGCGTCCCGGGCGGAGGACGGTGGCGGGGTTTAAAGAGGCAGCCATCCGTGTCGTTTGGGAAGGTTACAAGGAGCCACGGGACTCAGGCGCTTTAAAGACTTACCTCAGGACATGCTGCAGTGAAGGAGAGAGAGAGAGAGAGAGAGGTGAAGAAAATGAGTGTGAGTTATAGGCGCTGTGCTGGTTTAATAATTCAGTGAAATCCAAATTTGAGCAGATGCCCCTGGTGCTCTGGGTAAAATAAGGCTGTGCTGAATGGGATGGAGAGCTTCCTGGAACCTTAAAAAGCAGAGGCAGGAAGTGCAGCCTTTGGACAGAGCCAAAGTGGAAATTGTGTTTGGTGGAGGTCGCCGGTGTCATGCATGTTCCCAACTGATTGCTTTGCCCATTGAAGAGATGTGTGCGGGTCATTTTAAATTGTGTATGTTGGTGGGGGTTTAGAGCTGTAAAGGCTGTATGGATGTAATACATGCATATATACATGCATACATTACACACATCTACACACATTGAACACCACAGCTCTCTGTCTCTTTCTATATATGGTAATAAATATATACTACATATATACAGTTGAAGTCAGAATTATTAGCCCCCCTGAATTATTTGCCCCCTGTTTATTTTTTCCCTTAATTTCTGTTTAATGGAGAGAAAATTTCTTCAACACATTTCTAAACATAATAGTTTTAATAACTCATTTCTAATAACTGATTTATTTTATCTTTGTCATGATGACAGTAAATAATATTTGACTAGATATTTTTCAAGGCACTTCTATACAGCTTAAAGTGACATTTAAAGGCTTAACTAGGTTAATTAGGTTAACTAGGCAGGTTAGGGTAATTAGGCAAGTTATTGTATAACAATGGTTTGTTCTGTAGACTATTGGGAAAAAATTGTTTAAAGGGGCTAATAATTTTGACCTTAAAATGGTTTTAAATAATTAAAAACTGCTTTTATTCTTGCCGAAATAAAACAAATCAGACCTTCTCCAGAAGAAAAAATATTATCAGACATACTGTGAAAATTTCCTTGCTCTGTTAAACATAATTTGGGAAATACGAAAAAAAAAGGAAAACAACTGTATCTGTACATAATACTATGGTATAAGGTTTTATTTTAGAATATGTTCATATTAAAGTTGTGTTTGAAGTATTTCATTTGATAATACACAAGATACAAACATGGTTAGTTTTAACAATTTTATAAAATGTAATTGTAATAATTTTGTGAAATGTCTGTGTGTGTTTGTATGGTTTATATTTTGTGTGTATATTTTCAAATATCAAGACTATGAAATATAAAATGTGTTAAATTTATTGTAAAATATTATTGTTGTTGTTATTAAATATTATTTTATTAAATATTATTTTATTAAATATTATATATTTATCTATTTATTTATTTGCCAGCAAACTTGGCTGTGTTTCAAATTTCCAGTTGGGGAAACGTCCATTTAAAAAGAACCGATACAAATCATTTTAAATAATAAGGCTGTGATATAAATTATATATTGAGTTAGAACTGAGGAAGAGATATATGTTTGTATATGGCTTTGTGCTTTTTTTTTTTTTTTGTCCATTGTTAAAATAATGTTAATATAAAAAAAGTACTATTAGTAGTAGTAGTAGTAGTGTTGTTTCTTGTAAAAGTGTATATATATATATATATATATATATATATATATGTATATATATATATATATATATATATATATATGTGTGTGTGTGTGTGTGTGTGTATATATATATATATATATATATATATATATATATATATATATGTGTGTGTGTGTGTGTGTGTGTATGTATATATATATATATATATATATATATATATATATATATATATATATATATATATATAT
Source organism: Danio kyathit (assembly GCA_903798195.1). Taxonomy (NCBI): domain Eukaryota; kingdom Metazoa; phylum Chordata; class Actinopteri; order Cypriniformes; family Danionidae; genus Danio; species Danio kyathit. Next base: position 18,567,301 of record LR812539.1, on the reverse strand, counting down.
ATATATATGTGTGTGTGTGTGTGTGTGTGTATGTGTGTATATATATATATATATATATATATATATATATATGTGTGTGTATGTGTGTATATATATATATATACATATATACATATACACATATGCATATTTTTATGTACAGCTATTTAATAAATATGTATTAATATAATATACATTAAAAGTAACATACATATATAGTTATATTATATTATTACGTTTTGTATAGTTTTCTGAACAATTTATTTATACACAATATAAATATGATACATTATTATGAAATTATGAATTGGATAAGCTAAATTAGCCGTAGTGTGTGTGTTTTATTTATTTATTTTATTTTATTTTTTTTGCAGCTAAGCTTGGCATTTGATACAAACAATTAAATCACACATGTACACATATAAAAAATGTACATGTAAAGTACACATAAAAAAAAAACCTTATAAAATATTACAATTTATTCAGAGCAACAATTGATGATGGGACAAAGCTGTTCCAGTAACTTTTTGTCCTACTAAAAAGCATCTAAAACCTTCGACCAGAAGGGAGTATGGTAAACTCCTCAGACAGAGGATGAGAGCTACAGCTACTAATGTTCTGAGCAATCCGTAAAAGCTGCCTACTATTCAGGGATTCAATACTCAACTGTATATATATCATTTTTAATTATGCATATAATTATGTTTATTTATGAGTGTGTGTGTCTGTGTGTGTGTATGTGTATAATATATATATATTATAATTTTTATTTGATATAATAATAATAAATTACATAATTCTAATTTTAGTAGTAGTATTGTTAGTAGTGTTATTATTATCAGTATTATTATTATTGTTACATATATTATTATATATAAATACATATGCACATGCATAGTTTTATATACAGTAATTTAATAATAAATATGTAACAATATAACATATATTAAAAGTAATATACAAATACAATTATTTTATATTATGTTTAAATAATTTTCTAAGCAACTTTTATACCCAATATTTAAATATGATACATTATTATGAAATTATATATGGAAAATATAAATAGTTTAGATATAAATACAAATGTGTGTGTGTAAACATTTACAAAATATTTATTTTCTTCTTACATACATAATATAATATATATTTATACATTTCGTAAATGTAGTCAATGTCGTATATTTCATATTTAAATTTAGCTATGAATTAAAATATGTCAGAAACTGTTTATTTCCTGTTAAATTCATATAGAACGTCTGGTCTGTCATTGTTTGGGACGGCTCTTTGCTTCTCTTCTGTGTTACTGTGTACTTGTTTGTCGGTCAGCCAAAAACAAGTCTGTGGATTTATAATTTATCTTTATGTTTTTATGTAGTATTTGTTTGTGGGCTCTCGCCTCTTGAATGACTCGCAATCTGAGCCTGGCACAACAAAGACAGGGCATCTCATCCTTCAAGAATTACCTCCCCCTCCTCAAACCCGTTGTGGGGAAATGAAAGGAATATTATTGTTCCCTCTGTGAGAATGAACTTTCGGAGGTTTTTTTCCTGCCTAAGTTTGTAGAAAAGTTTGCTCCCTGTTTTTTCCTACAGTACGTGACTGCAATTCAAAAGCCTGTGTTTTACAGAGCTCACTGTAACAGTATTTTACAGACAGACCGGCCGTTTGTATTTGAATATAAAAGCTGCGATATTCATCATACTTAGTTTTTTTTTTCCTCCGGGAGAGCTGAGGAAAAGTGATAGATTATTCATTGCATGCTTTCCATTCATCAAAACACTGCGAGAAAGGGTCAGATAGGGTGTTTTACATAATCACAGATGCTTTTGCTGTTTCTATTTTGACATCGACTACCAAGTTTTCTTTTGTAGCAACAATTACGAGATTCATGAACACTAGCTGCCAGAAATGAAAGTTGTGGCATCATTTATGCTAGTAGAAACCTGACTTTCTTTTGTTTCTAAAAAGTGCTTTATCATCCATACAGTGAAAGTCAATGGGGTTCTGTGTTGTCTTTATACATGAAGAGATGCAAAAATCTCTAAGTTCCATCTGAAATTTGCTTCTAATACTAGCATTTTTTCACAGGCTCCTATGTCTTGATCCAGTAATTTCATTTTTATGGCAAAGAATAGGTTATTGATATGTTAAATAGGAAATAGGTTATATGAAATAACTCAACATAAATATAAGAGCCTGAGAAAAATGCTCATTGTAGAAGGTTTTTACGTCTGAATTTTTCACATACATACAGTTGAAGTCAGAATTATTAAACCCCCTGAATTATTAGCCCCCCTGTTTATTTTATCCCCAATTTCTGTTTAACAGAGAGAAGATTTTTTCAACACATTTCTAAACATAATAGTTTTAATAACTCATTTCTAATAACTGATTTATACTATCTTTGCCATGATGACAGTGAATAATATTTTACCAGATATTTTTCAAGACACTTATATACAGCTTAAAGTGACATTTAAAGGCTTAACTAGGTTAATTAGGTTAAATAGGCAAGTTAGGGTAATTAGGCAAGACTTAACGATGGTTTGTTCTGCAGACAATCGAGAGAAAAATATAGCTTAAAGGGGCTAATAATTTTGACCTTAAAATGTTTTTAAAAAAATTCAAAACTGCTTTTATTCTAGCCGAAATAAAACAAATAAGACTTTCTCCAGAAGAAAAAATATTATCAGACATACTGTGAAAATTTCCTTGCTCTGTTAATCATAATTTGGGAAATATAAAAAAAAATGAAAGGGAGGGCTAATAATTTTGACTTCAACTGTACATGCATTGCCTAAAGCTAATATTTTCTGCATCTACATCTGCTAATAGCATTTGATTTGAGGAAAAACGCTGGCCATATTTTTTTTTTTTACTAGCCATAAGAGTGGATGTGCATTACTTTGTTTTATTAATTAAACTATGAGTATTACCATATTGACGATCATGATGTATTTATTTATATTTATTTTATTGTAACAAGCTTTTATTTATTAGCTGAAACCCACAGGATTTTTTTTTTCTTCTTCTTGTTGACAATAGATTTTTACTGCCCTGACTTATTGGAAATGCACACCTAAGTCTACATTTTTGCAAAACCTAAAATACATTGCTCGAGGTACATTTCATTGCACATTTCAGATGACAAATCCACTAGAGGGCACTGTTTACATTTTATATCTGAAATATGTTACTAAGAGTAAGGGTTCCTAAACTTTTCAGCCCGCGACACCCAAAATAACAATGCCAGTGACTCTTGACCCCCACATTCCTCGGAGGTGGTTAACATTATACCAGACACTGTAAAAAGCTCATTCCCAGCCACTAGACTTTTCTGACAGGGTATTCGAGTGTCATTGAGTGTTAGAATGTTGTGGGACTGCTATACAGGAGTTAATATTAGGGATTATAGATAGCAAAATTTAGCGGGTTTTATTTTATTTTTAGTTTTTCTAAAAAAGTATGACAATAAAACACGAACACGCTTATGAATGTCATAAAACATATACTTGTTTGTTGTAAAAATTCGTAATAATGACAAAAATACTAATTTATGCATCTCCTTACTTCCGGGTGCAGCTATGCTGCCGTTGTGGCTGGTGTATTCTGGGAAATTTTCTTACCCCTTGGTTTCGTGTGTGGTCCTGGAAAATCTCAGTTTAAAGGGGTATCTAGGCCTTCCCCTTAGCCCTACCCCTTCATGTGAACGCACAAAACAAGGGGTAGGGGTAAGGGGTAGAATTGGGATTGGGCCTTAGTGTTGCGAAAATAATAATTTATTTGTGGCTAATATGTTTCTGTAAATATTATTAGTGTGAAAGGAACAAAAGTTGTTGGCGTTATACTGTCCCATAGTGTTTATTTTGACTAGAAACTGCAGTCAAACGGATTAGGGTTAGGGTTAGAAATCTTATTTGTGTGATTTCTTTCCAATGAGCCTGTGTTGGATTTCTAAACCATTCTCATGTTTGGTGCAGTCTGTCTTTTCAATTGCACATTGCAAGCAACTCATCTGATGCTAGCTATGTTGTAAAGATTGTATTTATGACTTAAACACACATGAACTTCACCAAAAAGTCTGATACTTTTGTTTTAAATAACAGCACGGCTACAAAACTACTTTTTGTTTCCAGTCATTAAATCATAAAGCATTTATTTATGCAGAAATCCACAGGGAAGTTTCTCTTTTGAAAATGCTTCTCTTTTGTTGACAACAGATTTATAAGCCATTCTCATAAGTTGTTTGGTACAACAATGCGAGTCAAGTGATGCGTTCAAATCGTGCCGGAACGATTGTATTTAAGAGTTAAACATGCATGAATGTCACCACAAAGTCATAATTACAATTTCCATTTGTTTATTATCTAACAGGAGCGAACTACAAAACCAGGGTCTTTTTTGTTTGCTTGTTGTTGTTTTGTTTCACTTTCAAACGTTAAAACCTCAGGGAAGCTTCTCTTTTGAAATGTTTTTCTTTTGTTGACAACAGATTTATAAAGCATTCTCACGAGATCGTTTTGCACTTTCAAATGCATGTTATAAGCCATAAGCCTTAAATGCACATGAATGACACCACAAAGTCTTCTTTTTGAGTGGGGATTTTTGTTAGCCATCATGAAAAGACATGTAATGCAGTGGATGTAAATGATTTATAGTCATTTATATTAATTGTTCAGATGAATCAACACTCCAGACTTCTGAAATGTTTACTGATGGTTTGGTTTGAAGTTACACTGTTAATAATTTCTTGTAGAATCTACAGTAACTTACCGGCAGCACTTTGTCAGTAACTTACTGTAAATCAGTTACAGGAAAAATACTGTTTTTACATTTACAGCACCATTTATCTTGCTGTAAATGTATTTAAAGTATTGTATATTTGTACTGTAAAATATACAGTCATTTTCACAATGCAACATTAAAATACAGCATACTGCATAACTGTCCTACAGTAAAATACAGTTCATATTACAGTTAAATACTGTGTAATTTACAAAAGTCATTAACAGTACAATAATTCTGTAAATAATGTTCAGTTTCATGCACAGGCCAATTGTAATAATTTTGTTTTCCCTGTATATATATATATGCATGTTTGACTCTTAAAATTGTTAGTAGCCATTGACTTGCATTTCAAGAATCGCCAAAGACCCACGTTTAGCGGAAAATCTCCATTAAAGTCTGAATGAACTGGAAGTTGCTGAGACTTTTATTGTTATATGTTGATGTACTTAAAACTGAAGCCGAATGTTGAGTAGGGGGTGGGGCTTTTTTTTTTTGCGCATCATTCCCTCATTGGAAGCTAACGGTAAGAGGAGTGTAGTTAAAAATATTGATGTACAGTTGCTATGAAAAGCCTGAGGTTGGCGTCAACAGAAAGGCTGACACTCCAAAGGCGCAAGCAAATTGTCAGACTTAAATTGAAGATTACCAAAACAAACTTATTTTTTTCTGTGGATTAACTTGCACAGATTAATTATACATCTTAAGAATAAGCAAAATAAACATCGTAAATTTTGAATTCACTCATAGTTTAATGTTTTACTGAAGAGAGAAACATGTACGCCATACATCAAATGGCCTGAGCTCAAATAAAGAAACATCTAATTTTCATTTGTCGAATTTAGACCCTGCATACATGTGTCAGAAGTGCCTTTTTGTTATGAAGGGTCAAAATGCAAACTTGATTGAGGCTAGTGAGCTGAAGGTTAATATAGTTGCCATGGGTAATAATTTCTCAAAATAACTAGACAACTAGGCATTATATTAACTGATACCGAATGTATTGCACATTTTATAATGAACTTATTACAGTAAATAGATTTTCATTCATAACAGAATTGAGTTATTCTAGATTTGCCTTGATTTGCTCATTGATGTCTTGCATAATCCTTTATTCGTCGAGACATTATTTAAATTTTTAAAAATTAGATTTATTTACAACATTTAATCTTTTTCTGTCTCTCAGCAATAAAACAAACAAACAAAAAAAGGTTACGTCAAATTAGAAATAATGATATCTCCTAAAACCATTTAGCAAACTAACGGTAAGAGTGACGTGGTTAAGAATATTGATGTACAGTTGCTATGGAAAGCCTGAGGTTGGCATCAACAGAAAGACAGACACTCCAAAGGCGGAAGCAAATTGTCCGAATTTAATTGAAGATTACCAAAACAAACATATTTCTTTTAGTGGATTAACTTGCACAGATTAATCATTCATTGTAAGAATAACAATGTGAGCTATCAAAATTAACATCGTAAAGTTTGAATTCATGCATACTCAAATGTTTTACTGAAGGCAAAAGACACGTACGTCATACATCAAATGACCCGAGTTCAAATAAAACAACGTCAAATTTTCATTTTTCAGTCCAATTTAGGCCCTGCACACATGTATATCAGGGGGGCCAAAACTTTTTTTAGAAATTAGGGTAATTTCCTAATTTATTTTAAAATATCTCAAACTAGGCTTTTATATTAACTAATACAGCATTATTTTTACATTTTATAATGAACTTATTACGGTAAAAACAAAACCTATTTCATTTATAATAGAGTTACTCTAGTTTTTGCCTTAATATGCTCACCGATGTCTTGCATAGTCCTTTATTTGTCAAGTGACATTATTTAAATAGAAAAGAATTGATTAACTTACAACATTTAATTGAAACATTTCATTTCAATTTGTTTTTTTTTCTAGCTCAGCAATAAAACAAACAAACAAACAAACAAACAAGGGTTATGTCAAATCAGAAATGATGATCTCTGTTAAAGGTACTGTATTCGCCCCAACCCTCTCCATCATTCTACCTGTCTTCGCAGATGTGGGACAGTGGGCCAAATCAAAGGTTACAATGGGCCCTACTTTGGGCATCTCTGATGTATATACTTATAGTGCAGCATTGAAGTTCTCTAACAACACACATTCAAATCTAAATCCTTTCAGAATCATGCAGAGAGAGCATTGACATTACTTTACGACCATTTGAGCATCAGAAGCAGTGATATTACACTGAATTAAACATGCAGGCGGTGTATATAACAGCTCATTACGGCTTTCTGGAGTGCGTTAAAAATAGGTTAACAGGAGGGGGGAAAAACAGCCCCGTGGTGAAGGACACTCCCTCAGCGCAGACATGACAACACACACACACACACGTATGTATATGTGGCCATTTAGCCCAGTGTGTGTGTGTGTGTGTGTGTGTGTGTGTGTGTGTGTGTGTGTGTGTGTGTGTGTGTATATACGCATGTGTATGTGTATGTGTGTGTGAGTTACATCACCATAAGGCCGTGCCATGCTGAGGCTCAGTGGCAGAAATACAGTACAGATGGAGACAGAAGGACTGAGAGAGAACAACAGCTAAAAGTGTTCTCTGTGCTAATATTTTTATAAAGACGGGTCATTTGGTGGTATTTTGAGGGGATGCTGTGCGTATTTTGTGTGCTTGTATTTGTGTAAACGTACAGGAGGCTATTTCTACTTCTACTACTCTTCTGTTCCTTTGTGTAAAAGGTTTGGCTTCTGTGAATGTGTGATGTGGAGCTCAGGGAGGCTGGGTTATTTATTTTTGTGTGCTGCTCAATGCTGCCATCTTGCTGTGGTGGGTGAAAGTTCCTCCAGGGGTCTCTGGAAGCACAGTTTGGAAGTAATGTGGAAGGCCTGTGGCGCAGCACAATGACAAATGTCTCCAAATGCCACATTATGTTTCATTGAGCTCAGTTTTATGACATGTGGTTTAATGTGCGCGCAAGATCTCATTCAACATGTATCTGTCAGCGTCACCCTGGGAATCTGAGTGTATGTGCTTGTTTTGTTTTTTTTTTGCATGTCCTTCTGTCGAGATGCATAAAGGCTGAATGTGTGAGAAATGCTGTCTAAATTTTAATATCTAATTTAAATTTTAGTTAGTATTATTTTTATCATTATTTTTATTATTATTATTATTATTTAATTTTAGTTTTTAGTATTTCAAATTATTTAGTTGTTACATTTAAACAATATAATATTTATTATTATTATTATTATTACTGTTTTGTTTTTAATTATTATATTTATATAATAAGATATATTATATTATTATTATTATTATTATTAACCAGATATATTATTATTATTATTATTATTATTACTTATAAAAACATGAATATATATATATAAAATAATAATAATAATAATAATAATAATTAACAAAACAAAGTGTTATTATTATTATTAATAATAATAATAATAGTAAAAACTCATTATTATTATTATTATTATTATTATGTTTTTTATTATTATAGTTATATAATAATATTTATTATTATTATTATTATTATTGTTGTTAACCAGATATATTATTATTATTATTATTATTTATTATTATTATTATTACTTATAAAAACAGGAATATATATATAAAATAATAATAATAATAATAACAAAGTGTTATTATTATTATTATTATTAATAATAATAATAATAATAATAATAATAGTAAAAACTCATTATTATTATTATTATTATTATTATTATTATTATTATTATGTTTTTTTAATTATTATAGTTATATAATAATAAGATTTATTATTATTATTATTATTATTATTATTATTATTATTATTATTATTATTATTGTTAACCAGATATATTATTATTATTATTATTATGTTTTTTTAATTATTATAGTTATATAATAATAAGATTTATTATTATTATTATTATTATTATTATTATTATTATTATTGTTAACCAGATATATTATTATTATTATTATTATTATTATTATTATTACTTATAAAAACCAGAATATACATAAAATAATAATAATAATAATAATAATAATAAGTGTTATTATTACTATTATTATTATTATTATTATTATTTTATGTATATTCCTGTTTTTATAAGTATATAAGTATTTATACGTTTTTATGTGCAAAAATGCATCAGTTTCACAAAAATATTAAGGTATAAATTTTAAAATGACATTTCTAATTCTGAATTGTATTATTAAAATTTAATGTTAGAAATGAGAAAATTTCGTTTAAAAAAATTAAGATTTGTTTTTATTCATTTTACACTTATTTGCATTATTTCTGCTTGTTGCCAAATGTAGACCATATTTAAAAGAAAAACATATTTATTAATTTATCAGAAATTTCATCCAAATTGACTTTAAAATATGTTTATTAAATAAATCATAATATGATCTATAATTATAATTTAGAAAAAAACAGCATACTGTTTGTATAGCTACATGTTCTTAAAAATAAATACTAATTACACACATAACCAGATTAATTACTACCTAATATGTATTTAAAAGAATAAAATTTTTGTTCAACATGTTTATGATTATACATGTTAGAGCTTTTTTTTACTTAAGGTCTTTATTAAGGTTTTAATACAAAATGTACATAATATTATAAAGATTTCCTTTTTATGGCCCTATAAAATATAATGTAGATGAATGAAAGCAATTTGAATGAAGAAATTTGAGCACAGTAAAACCCAATAAATGAAGAGAACTCAAACCAACTGAGTACTGTAAAACCCAATAAATGAAGAGAACTCAAACCAACCGAGTACTGTAAAACCCAATAAATGAAGAGAACTCAAACCAACCGAGTACTGTAAAACCCAATAAATGAAGAGAACTCAAACCAACTGAGTACTGTAAAACCCAATAAATGAAGAGAACTCAAACCAACCGAGTACTGTAAAACCCAATAAATGAAGAGAACTCAAACCAACTGAGTACTGTAAAACCCAATAAATGAAGAGAACTCAAACCAACCGAGTACTGTAAAACCCAATAAATGAAGAGAACTCAACCCAACTGAGTACTGTAAAACCCAATAAATGAAGAGAACTCAAACCAACCGAGTACTGTAAAACCCAATAAATGAAGAGAACTCAAACCAACTGAGTACTGTAAAACCCAATAAATGAAGAGAACTCAAACCAACTGAGTACTGTAAAACCCAATAAATGAAGAGAACTCAAACCAACCGAGTACTGTAAAACCCAATAAATGAAGAGAACTCAAACCAACCGAGTACTGTAAAACCCAATAAATGAAGAGAACTCAAACCAACTGAGTACTGTAAAACCCAATAAATGAAGAGAACTCAAACCAACTGAGTACTGTAAAACCCAATAAATGAAGAGAACTCAAACCAACTGAGTACTGTTAAACCCAATAAATGAAGAGAACTCAAACCAACTGAGTACTGTAAAACCCAATAAATGAAGAGAACTCAAACCAACTGAGTACTGTAAAACCCAATAAATGAAGAGAACTCAAACCAACTGAGTACTGTAAAACCCAATAAATGAAGAGAACTCAAACCAACCGAGTACTGTAAAACCCAATAAATAAGAGAACTCAACCAACCGAGTACTGTAAAACCCAATAAATGAAGAGAACTCAAACCAACCGAGTACTGTAAAACCCAATAAATAAGAGAACTCAAACCAACCGAGTACTGTAAAACCCAAATAAATGAAGAGAACTCAAACCAACCGAGTACTGTAAAACCCAATAAATAAGAGAACTCAAACCAACCGAGTACTGTAAAACCCAATAAATGAAGAGAACTCAAACCAACTGAGTACTGTAAAACCCAATAAATGAAGAGAACTCAAACCAACTGAGTACTGTAAAACCCAATAAATGAAGAGAACTCAAACCAACCGAGTACTGTAAAACCCAATAAATGAAGAGAACTCAAACCAACCGAGTACTGTAAAACCCAATAAATGAAGAGAACTCAAACCAACCGAGTACTGTAAAACCCAATAAATGAAGAAAACTCAAACCAACTGAGTACTGTAAAACCCAATAAATGAAGAAAACTCAAACCAACTGAGTACTGTAAAACCCAATAAATGAAGAGAACTCAACCCAACTGAGTACTGTAAAACCCAATAAATGAAGAGAACTCAAACCAACCGAGTACTGTAAAACCCAATAAATGAAGAGAACTCAAACCAACTGAGTACTGTAAAACCCAATAAATGAAGAGAACTCAAACCAACCGAGTACTGTAAAACCCAATAAATGAAGAGAACTCAAACCAACTGAGTACTGTAAAACCCAAAAAATGAAGAAAACTCAAACCAACTGAGTACTGTAAAACCCAGTAAATGAAGAGAACTCAACCCAACTGAGTACTGTAAAACCCAATAAATGAAGAGAACTCAAACCAACCGAGTACTGTAAAACCCAATAAATGAAGAGAACTCAAACCAACCGAGTACTGTAAAACCCAATAAATGAAGAGAACTCAAACCAACTGAGTACTGTAAAACCCAATAAATGAAGAGAACTCAAACCAACTGAGTACTGTAAAACCCAATAAATGAAGAAAACTCAAACCAACTGAGTACTGTAAAACCCAATAAATGAAGAGAACTCAAACCAACTGAGTACTGTAAAACCCAATAAATGAAGAGAACTCAAACCAACTGAGTACTGTAAAACCCAATAAATGAAGAAAACTCAAACCAACTGAGTACTGTAAAACCCAATAAATGAAGAGAACTCAAACCAACTGAGTACTGTAAAACCCAATAAATGAAGAGAACTCAAACCAACTGAGTACAGTAAAACCCAATAAATGAAGAGAACTCAACCCAACTGAGTACTGTAAAACCCAATAAATGAAGAGAACTCAAACCAACTGAGTACTGTAAAACCCAATAAATGAAGAGAACTCAAACTAACTGAGTACTGTAAAACCCAATAAATGAAGAGAACTCAAACCAACTGAGTACTGTAAAACCCAATAAATGAAGAGAACTCAAACCAACCGAGTACTGTAAAACCCAATAAATAAGAGAACTCAAACCAACCGAGTACTGTAAAACCCAATAAATGAAGAGAACTCAAACCAACTGAGTACTGTAAAACCCAATAAATGAAGAAAACTCAAACCAACTGAGTACTGTAAAACCCAATAAATGAAGAGAACTCAAACCAACCGAGTACTGTAAAACCCAATAAATGAAGAGAACTCAAACCAACTGAGTACTGTAAAACCCAATAAATGAAGAGAACTCAAACCAACTGAGTACTGTAAAACCCAATAAATGAAGAGAACTCAAACCAACTGAGTACTGTAAAACCCAATAAATGAAGAGAACTCAAACCAACTGAGTACTGTAAAACCCAATAAATGAAGAGAACTCAAACCAACTGAGTACTGTAAAACCCAATAAATGAAGAGAACTCAAACCAACTGAGTACTGTAAAACCCAATAAATGAAGAGAACTCAAACCAACTGAGTACTGTAAAACCCAATTAAATGAAGAGAACTCAAACCAACTGAGTACAGTAAAACCCAATAAATGAAGAGAACTCAAACCAACTGAGTACTGTAAAACCCAATAAATGAAGAGAACTCAAACCAACTGAGTACTGTAAAACCCAATAAATGAAGAGAACTCAAACCAACCGAGTACTGTAAAACCCAATAAATAAGAGAACTCAAACCAACCGAGTACTGTAAAACCCAATAAATGAAGAGAACTCAAACCAACCGAGTACTGTAAAACCCAATAAATAAGAGAACTCAAACCAACCCAGTACTGTAAAACCCAATAAATGAAGAGAACTCAAACCAACTGAGTACTGTAAAACCCAATAAATGAAGAGAACTCAAACCAACTGAGTACTGTAAAACCCAATAAATGAAGAGAACTCAAACCAACTGAGTACTGTAAAACCCAATAAATGAAGAAAACTCAAACCAACTGAGTACTGTAAAACCCAATAAATGAAGAGAACTCAAACCAACCGAGTACTGTGAAACCCAATAAATAAGAGAACTCAAACCAACCGAGTACTGTAAAACCCAATAAATGAAGAGAACTCAAACCAACTGAGTACAGTAAAACCCAATAAATGAAGAGAACTCAAACCAACTGAGTACTGTAAAACCCAATAAGTTAAAGCAACTTAAACCGTTTGAGGAAACAGATTGCTACAAACCATTCGAGTTAAACTAATCTATATGAGTACTGGGAACTTACTCCATTTAAGTTGAAGTACTGAGGTATTTAATTAACTCATTACCTTTAATAGTTATGAGTTCAAAACTCTTTTCAAATCAGTAGAATTAACTTTCAGTCAATTTTGAGTTAACTACACTCATTTCATTTGATAAAGTTGACTGTTGGGTTTTACAATGTACAGTTATGAAATCGTTTGACAACAGGCAGGAAATGTTCATGGGCCAATAACATCACCTCATTGAAATGGTCTATACGTGTGTCGTGTGTGTGTGTGTGTGTGTGTGTGTGTGAGAGAGAGAGATTCTGGTTGGGGGAACACAATTAGAACACATAGCAGAGTCCATTTGTGCCATTGGGAGGAAAACATTAAAATGTATGTGAGTAGAAGCCTGCTGGGAGGCCGAGATTGTGCACGTCTGTGTGTATGTGTGTGTGGCTGTGACCTTGCTCTGCTCCCCGATCTATGTCCAAATCTAGCTCTCCTCCTTTCTCTCTCTCTCTCTCTCTCTCTCTCTCTCTCTCTTTCTCTTTCTCTCTGTTTTCACTATTCCCTCCGCCCTCACTATCAGCAGCCATGGTAAAATAAATAATGCATCAAAACACATTAAAAACATTAGCCGGTCTTTACTGCCAATAAAAGAGGAGGAGGAGGAGGATGCTGGGGATAGAGAAAAACGCGGAGTGAGTGATCAGATCTGAACTTTATGAAGTGTGAAAGTCCTGGACTCCATCCAGACTCCACAGGTGTGCTGACCAGGTGCACTGTGGGGATTTGTTTCGCTCTCTCTCTCTGTAATGAGTCACTGCGAGTCCACTTAAATATGCGATGGGGGATGACTTTAATAAACATAATTGGTAGTTTATTGGCATTGCAGAGCTTTTTTCTTTATTATTAGTTTATAGTAATTATGCATAAGCAAGGACAAGCGCAGAGATGAACATGTGACTTTTATTCACCTTTTTTACTCCTTTATACACTTTCAGATGTTCTTTGCAGCTGTATATTATTCAGGTTTATTTCTTGATGTATATTTCTGTTTTGTGAGTAAGTATTTATAAGTATAAAGGTTTTTTTAATGTTTTGAAGTATAATTATAAGGTTTTTTATGTTTTGAATTTAACCATTTCAGAGCCATTTTTTTTCTTAAAGAGCCCCTATAATGGGTTTTTGAAAATAAGCTTTCATGCAGTGTTTAAAACTCTTGATTCATTAACGAAATAGTCGACTCAGAGTCAAAAAAATGAATCGATCGGGGTTCGGATTTTTTGCCTGAACACATCAATGTCGATATGGTACATCACCAAATACGAAGTGCCAGATCCGGTATAACGTGAACGTGCCTTTCCCTTCAGACACTAGCGGAGCGTGGCGGATCATGGAACTGATCCTGATGGCGAAGATGGCGATCACTGACAGATGGAGATTCGGCTGTGGGGAATAAAGGGTTAAAGTTCATTTTCACAACAACACCACAACAGTACAGCCAAACTAGTGCTGTGTTTGTTCCTGTAATTTTTCTGATTTTTGATACAATAACCTACGCTGCAAAGCGAGATTCGCCAACAGTTTGCTATTAAAGGCAAGAGCAGCAGAGACTATTATGTATGGAACTTTCTCAAACTTTGACAGAGACTTGGTCAGTAACTGTTGCAGTTCATATGGACCAGTTTCTTCTTCTTTCGGATCATAACATATAAGTGTAATAAAATTGTTGCCTCATTTTCTGTAGTTTGCAAAATAGGTATTTAATTGTGTGTTGTAAGTTGTAATCGCTCCGCGTGGCTTGTAAGCACTTATCTATTATCACTATCAGTGCTTGTACTGTATCACTCAGGTTGAACCTTCATGGGGCTGTTCAAATATTGCATCCAAAACCATGTTGAAAACGCATCGTGTGCTTCTTCATTTACCGATTTAAATGCGTTTCTGAACTTGCGATCCTCTGCCATCTGTCTTTGCTATGGCCACCATCAGCTGTTCCTCACACGCGGCGCGTCAATTTTCAAAATAGTTCAATTTTTGCCATGGTGTGAATTAATACTGTATGTGTGTGTCGTTGTTATGAGGTTAGTGTTAAGAGTAGAGTTATATGCTGGAGTTTAACTGCATTGCTTTATTGCGTTCCTGCATTGGGCTCTCACACACTTCATAGCTGTGGTGGGCATTTCTCTCTGTCTTGCGCTGAACCCAGTTGACCAATCACAACAGACTGGGTCATCGGACTAATCACAGCAGATTAGCGCCATGCAAAGGAGGGGTTTGGGAACATGAATCGCTGAACAAATCATTTGGAAGTCAGTGGGATAATTAGGTAAAAATAGATGCATAGTATAAGACAATGAAAGAGTTTTTTGACCTTGTATGCATATCAGCCTGTTGATGGAGACCCCTAAAACTAAAATATGTCCTTTTGTCATGCAATTAAAGGGGCTCTTTAAAATTGATTTAATACAAAATGTATATATTATAATAATGATTATAAGTATTTATAAGTACAAGTTTTTTTAACATGTTTTAAAGTATAATATAAATGGTATATTATACAATATTAAGTATAATAAAAATTATAATAAATTGCTTTGATAATGTTATTTTTTTTACATTTGAAATAAATTAATCTAATAATCACTGAAAAAAAGGATTCAAAGATGATTCTTTGGATTTACTCAATTTTTTTAAGTGGTTGTACACAAATTTATTTGGGCTGAATTTAAACAAACAAATTAACTTAAACATTACTAAATGTAATTTGTTTGTTTGAATTCAACATATAACATATAAATTGTTTACAACAATTTTGCAGAAATCTTTATTTTTTCCGATATACTGTGGAAAAGCATGCATCACAGTTTCACACAAATATTAAGCAAATTTTCAAAATTGATGTTTCAAAATTGACAATTCAGAAGACTAGTGTAAAGAGGCACAGAAAATCTGCACATATTCATAAAATGTAATGATAGAAATGAGAAGATCAAGTTTTAATATACAAGTACAGAATTTGTATGTATTTTACATTCATTTTGCATTAGTTCTGCTTAATATTGCCAAATGTTGACATTTAAAAAAATATTAATTAATTTTATTTATTAGTTATTTTCTTAATTATTAATTTGATCAGATTCTTTCACTTAAAGTGACTTTAAAAGACGCAATCAAACAGTCAGTTATGTTCCTGTTAGTTTTATATTAATATTGTAAACTGCTGCAAAAAAACATTAACTGCATTTTATCACGTTTTCTTTTTATTTCATTTATTGAAAAGGCAGATCTCATTATTTTCATCTCTACTCTTTAATAGAAAAATAAAAGGTCACAGTCTATATATATATATATATATATATATATATATATATATATATATATATATATATATATATATATATATATATATAAACAGAATAAGTAATATTTAAGTAAAAGTATCAGAAATAAGAATGATGCAATTAAACTGTAAATAAAATAACCAATACATCTTGCCATTAAAGAGATTTTATGTGTATAAAACCTTACACAAGTTATCAGGAGCTAAAGAACATTTTATTTAAGGATTTGATTAAACTGACCTGTACTGTACAGCACTATTCAGCTTCTTTTTTTATTAGTCTTTTTCCTCAAGGACTTTTTCTATTTGTACAGTCAGAAAAGTGTTACGCAAAGACAGTTGCTTGTAAAATCTACATGGCAGATAATTGTCAGCAAAGGGACCTGCTGTGGACGATTGATAGAGAAATGGAGTTTGTGTGTGTGTTATTTTTTTTTTTTTTAGGCCAGTGCCCTGTCTGTCTGTCTATCTGAATGGCACGGTCCCGTTCCTCTCTTCTCCTTCCTGCTGGCACCGTGACAATTGGCATTATTAAAAATTGATTGCCGCAGACCGTTCCATAGCTTACATGTATTATTGAGCCGGAGTCAGTCGGGAATCTGCCACGAGTGAAGGAAGCAGAACGAAACACTTTATGATTGTGAATGTCTTTTAGCGAGACCTCACACACACACACACACAGTTGCACACATTTCCATTCATACGCATAAACACAGATGGATGCAAATGTGCTTGTATAAATGAGATGTATACCGTGTTGAGTGTTGCTCAGACTTGTGTTTCTTTGAATATTTGCCTCTGGATTGCGCCGTCGTTCTGACAAACGCTTGCCTTTTCCATTTGGAATATGGTGATTGTTTTGCAAAATGCATTATTCTACCAGACAAAGAATATTTTTAAGTGATAATGAATTGCATCGCACCATCTCTCCAGCTAAATAATGTGTTGAGATATTTGTGTGTGTGTGGAATATTGCAAAGTGAAATTGCTGTCGCTCACCGGTTATGGTGGTAATTTAAATTTATGACCTTCTATTCTTTGGGTTTTTTTCTATAAGTAGTATGAAAAAAGAATAATCTGCTGCCTGTTTCATGTGCCAGGGTGGATCTGTTGTATTTGTGTGGTATTGTCAAGCATGAAAGAGCAATCATTTATCAATAATAAATGAGAAATCTGAAATCCACAAAACTCAATTAATGTCTGTTTCACTATGTTATTTAAAATGATTTATTCCAAGCCAAGCAATGACATGACTGGGGAGATATTGTGGTATACGTTTTACAATACCAATATAGTGTTGTCACGATACTGGAATTCGGTACCTATCGGTACTGAAATTTTAAAAACATCCATTTCCGCTAACATTTGAGCGCTGTTGAGCACATTCTTAAACACCGCTCAACAGAAATTACTGTGATTGGCCGTGAAGGTCATTAGTTCACCAAACACACCGCTGTTTACTCAGTGTAAACACAGATACAGGGACACTGGAGGGTTTCAAAGTCACGTCGATCAGCTGGTTTGTCTATAAGCTGACATACGAGCGATCCGCTAACGAATCGTGGCTTTAAAATGCTCTAGTGTCCCTGTATCTGTGGTTACACTCAGCGGTGAGTTTGGTGAACTGATGGCCAATCAACGTCATTTCTCTTAAGCACTCAAATTTTAGTGAGAAATGGACGTTTTTAAAATGTCAGCATCAATTGGTACCGAATTCCAGTATCGTGACAACACTATAAGATTGATTGATTTATTATGATAAAGGAAAGCGTTGAGTATTCTTGTTTAGTATCTTTTTTTTTTTAGTTTTTTTTTTTAGGTTTTTAAATGATAGATTTGCTTTTAAAAGAACATTTTAAAAAATAATTGTTAATTACTTTGGATTTGTACAAACATCTTATTAGGTATTTTAAATGTAGTTTATAATTCATTTTGAATTAACATATGAAGAGTTCAGATGCAAAACCCTCTAAATCCATTATCAGACCTCTTTTTTTGTAAATGAGCATTTTCTATCAGGCTCCTCTGATTAGGTTTAGAAGTTTAATTTTATATGTAATGATAAGGTTATTAGCTAGTAAATAAAATTACTTTTTTTTCAAAAATGTCACTTTAGACAATTCTTTGGTTTTTAACAAGGTAAATTTTCTTTTGCGTCAAAACTAGCTAAATCCACTACTGCTTTTTTTTGCAAAAACCTCTAAATCCACCTATTGGGACAAGACAATGTAATTAGCTAAAAAAATCACTAAAGATGCAATTACTAATTATTTTACCAAACATAAAACACGTACACAAACTACCTGAAGTTAAAAACGCATAAATCTGTCAAGTAAGTGGCGGTTCATTCCGCTGTGGTAAACGAGGGAAAAAGCAGAGGGAAAATGAATGAAATCTGTCAAGTAAGTGCATTAATCAATAACATTAAACTGACATTAATTAAATCTTAACAATTTGTTGTCATGTCTGATATTTGGATTTAGATTTAATGTAAGTAGAGCAATGTAAACATTGCAAACATTGTAAACTAAGCCACTTAGATTCAAATAATGTAGTGTAAAAACATTATGAAACATCAATATGTGCATTGTCCATAAATATAAAAAGCTTAACAGACGTATAGTAATATTATGAAGTAATATAAATAATGTATAGTTTTATTATATTTATCTTTTTTAAAAATAGCCTAAATTAGCAAATAAAACACAAGGTGGGCCTACTGGGCAAAAGGGGGATGTCCCTCAGACGATTTTAAAAGCTGTCATTCATTCATTTTCACCATATTTAACGTCTTGGTCTCTTGTTTATCCTCATAGAATCCATGTGAGATAAAAGAACAGCATCTTAACTCTGTCTTTCGTGAAACAGTGTTGCCGTTTAATGTAAAGTAAATCAGACTCATTCAAAGTATCGTTACTGCGCAAAAAAACATTATGATTGCATACTACATACTACATTCCATTCACTGACAGTCAGACAGGCTCATCCAGTTTATCAAATTCCACCTTTTAAAATCGAAATCGGAATAAAACAGTCTCCTCATAAAAGCCGGCGTATCAGAGCACTGCTACATTTAAAACATATGATTAGATTCGCACCTTCTGATTGGTTCTCAGAATATAACGGTTTTTGCTGTCAAAGGCAAGTGGCGTTTAGTGGCTTTTGCATCTACTCTTCATATTTAAGCGTAGTATTTGTTTTATTTTTAGAAGAATTTTTTTTTAATTACCAATTAAATAATTATTCAATACAAAAATTATGCATTTTGTATTTTTATTCTTTTTTATTTTATTTTTTTTTTATAAAATTATGTCCAATAATTTTGATGTCTACACACAAAAACATGTCTTTTGCTGCTTGTTCAAACTACTTATTTTAAAATGAGTTAAAACAACACAATTTTTGATTGTTTTTGAAACAACTTATTTGTCTTATGTTCAACCTTAAATTTGTAAAAATGATTTGTGTTAGGGCAACATGAAGCAATTGTGTGCATTTTTTACAGTGGATATGGGCATTTAAACATCACATAAACTATTTTTACTAAGTTTACAATTGATTTTAAATGAGCATCTTTAACCTTACGACAACAAAAAAACATTTACAAGGAGTTTTTGTGTGTGTGTTTAGAGTATTTCATCAAATGTTATACACACAAACGCTTCTGGAATGGCTCATATCCCACATACTGACACTAAGCGCAAAAAAAGTGATCATTTCACTTGAAAAGTTTTTGCGCTCAACTGCAAATCTAATGTCTTCTCTTGTCTCTCTCTCCCCCCCTCTCTTCTTTCTGTCTGTCCTGTCTTTTCCTCGTCTCTCTCTATTGCACAGATGAACAGGCCAATCCAGGTGAAGCCAGCTGACAGTGAGAGCAGGGGAGGTAGATTTACACTTCTCTTTTTTTTTTTATTCCTTCCTCCTTTTCTATTTCTCCCCCCACCGTTCTGTCAGTCTGAATCAGTGTCTCCATTACCGGTGGATGTCCCTTCTTAAGTGTCACATATAATCACGCACCTCGATGAGAGCCGACAGTCATACAGGGCCCCAGAGGATCTTGGGACGGCCCTCACACGCCTTACATAAGCGCAGGTCACTCCTTTTGTTTCGTGATTACCCTTCACTGAGGTGCTGCCAAGAAACTGTTCTTCAAGTTTTACCGTTTTTGATGCACATAAAGACGTTTTTTGTGGCCACTTTTGTAGGAAAGAGTACAAAAACAAAGCTCTGATTGAGTGCTTTTAAAATTGTCAGTGGGGAAATAAGTGTGTATTTTATAAGAACTTTATTATAAAATCATGGGAACTTGAAAACGTTCCTTTATGGCAATATAAGAGCTTAAAAATGGTTCTGTATGACAATATAAAACCCTAAAAGCCTTGCGCTTTGATTTCATATGAATTAAAAATGTTCATCATGTCATCAAATGATAACTTGAACTACACTTTAACTTCACAGAACTCAAAATATTATTTTATGAAATTACAAGAGCTTAAAAACGTTGCACATCATAAGAAGTCTTCACTGTGACATAAGATTTTGAAAACGTTCCATTATGGTACTGGTGTCAAAGCCAGTTTCTGGAGGGCCGGAGCTCTGCACAGTTTAGTTCCAACCCTATTTAAAAACACCTGCTCAAACTAATTGAGTGCTTTAGGCTAGGTCTGTTGAAGCAGGGCTGGAACTAAACTCTGCAGGGCTCCGGCCCTCCAGGAATTGACTTTGACACCCCTGCGCCATCATAAAATGTTCCACTGTTAGGGTGAAGTTTATAAAGGTTCCACTATGACATCATAAGAAAACAAATACATTCCACTGTTATATGTTACAAACCCCTGATGTTTAGTCTAGGGGAAAGTGAGGTTTGACATTTAGTGACAATTAAAATAAATTTATATCAACAGTTAATGAAGTGCAAAAGACAACCAAAGTAAATACCAAAAATTGTGACTTTATTTACAATACCCAAAAGTGAACAAAACAACGAATTAATCAAAAATATATATTTACAATATGTACAACACTGAGACAAATACAAAGACGGGGTAAAACAAGAGAGCTGGCAGAAGGGACATGGGCGGCGCTAAAGAAATGAAAAGAACAAAACCCAAACTATATCTAACTCCCCAGAAGCATCTAACTAACTAAATATATGAAATCAAAATAATAAATACGCAAGAGTCTATCTACTCTGTCTATCCAAAAAGTACAAGGGGTGGCGCTCGCCCCTAACCTAATGTACTAACACAAGAGTAGTCCTACGTGTTGCAAGATGTATGTCACGTGAACTTACCTGTCCGCTTCGTCCAAGCCTCGTAAACAACGTAAATGAGAAATGGAATGGTATTATGAATAACGGATGGATAACTTGCACACAGAACCGGGCAACAACAAATCACAGTCAGATAGGGTTTTTCTTAAACGCAACGTAGCACAATAACAGAAACAAGAGTGACAAGGAAAAAAGAAGAAAAAGGGCCGGTGAGGGGTCTGGCGCGCGCTTTTATGATGGGTGTTCTTTGCTTATTGGATGTGACGTAAGAGTGGCGTAACCGGGAAGGACCAATGAACGGAACCTGAGAATAATGTAAGCAGATACGGGAGAACAGAGAGAGAGAGAGAGAGAGAGAGAGAGAGAAAAGAAAAGAAAAACACAAACAGAGCACAAATTCATAAAATATATTATAATAAAAAAAGGTTTTATTATGCCATTGAAAGAACTTTGAAATGTTCCACTGTGACATTAGTATTTAAAAGGTCTAAAAAAAAAAAAAGGTCTATCTATGACATCATAAGAACTTAAAATATTCCACGGTGACATTGGAATTTGAAAAAGTTCCACCATGAGACCATAAGAACTTACAAATGTTCCACTGTGACATTGGAATTTTAAAAGGTTCCATTATTCCATCATAAGAACTTTAACATGTTACACTGTTTCATTAGAATTTTAAAAAGGCTCTATTATTGGATCATAATCTGACATTATCATTTTGAAAGGTTCCACTATAACATCATAAGAACTTAAAAAACTTACACTGTGACATCAGGATTTAAAAAGTTTGCTATGACATCATAAGAATTTAAAATGTTCCACTGTGACATTAGAATTTTTAAATGTTCCATTATTCCAGTAATAGAACTTAATGTCCACTGTGACATTGGAATTTTAAAAGGTTCCACTATAACATCATAAGAACTTAAAATGTTCCACTGTGACTTTAGAATTTTAAAAGTTCCACTATGATAATATAAGAACTTAAAACATTTCATTGTGACATTGGAATTTTAAAATGTTCCATTATTCCGTCATAAGAACTTAAAATTGATCCACTGTGTTACATGATGTAATACAAAGGTTCTATTATTACATCATAATAACTCAAAAACTTTTCACTGTGACATCATAAGATCTTAAAATGTCCCACTTTGATATTAGAATTTTAAAAGGAACTATTATTACATCAATAAACTTCCACTGTGACTAGAATTTAAAAAATGTTCCACTATGACATCATAACTTAAATCATTTGCCTGTGACATTAGAACTTTAAAAGGTTCAATTATTCTATCAATAGAACTTAACATGTTCCACTGTGACTTTAGAATTTAAAAAAGTTCCACTATGACATTGTAAGAACTTAAAACATTTCACTGAGATGGAATGTTGCATTATTCCATCATAAGAAAGTACTGTGACATTAGAATTTACAAAGGTTCCAATATGACACCATAAGAACTTAAAACTTTTCCACTGTGACATTGGAATTTTAAAAAGTTCCACTATAAGATCATAAGAACTTAAAACTGTTCCACTGTGCCATTGGAATTTTAAAAAGTTCCACTATAAGATCATAAGAACTTAAAACTGTTCCACTGTGCCATTGGAATTTTAAAACGTTCCATTAATAGGACTAACATTTTACAATGAAATTGAACATTGAAATTTTAAAAAGGTTCTATTATTGGATCATAATCTGACATTATTATTTTAAAAGGTTCCACTATAACATCATAGGAACTTAAAAACCTTTCACTGTGACATCAGGATTTAAAGGTTTCACTGTGACATCATACAATCTTAAAACATTTCTCTGTGACATTAGAATTTTAAAAGGTTCCACAATGAGAACATAAGAGCTTAAAACATTCCACTGTGACATTGCAATTATAAAATGTTCCATTATTTCATCATAAGAACTGTGACATTCAAATTTAAAAAGGTTCCACTATGACATCATAAGAACATAGTGTGACATAAGGTTTTGAAAACGTTCCATTATGTTATTCTTAGAACTTAAAAGGTTTCCACTGACATCATAAGAACTTACAAATATTCCACTGTGACATTGGAATTTAAAATGGTTCCACTATGACATCATAAGACGTTTAAAACCTTCCACAGTGACACAAGAATTGAAAGAAGCTTGCGCTAAAGGTTCCCAATACATGACATCAATAGAGCTTACTGTGATTAGATTGAGTCTGTTCCACTGTCATCATTTTACAAATGTGTGTCTGTGTCTGTGTGTGTGTGTGTGTGTACGTGCGTGCGTGCGTGCGTGCGTGCGTGTGCGTGTGTGCGTGCGTGTGTGCGTGTGTGTGTGTTCATGAGTGATATGAGAATGAGTTTCTGTGTGTGTGTTTTGCCTTTGTATGTGAGTAGTCTGGTGAGAACGAGCTGGTCTTTTTTTTGGGTCAGATTTTTCAGATAAGCGTGATTGATGGAGCCACAGACAGAGCGAGACACACACATACACAGGACAGCTCTCCTTTCTTCGGTCTTTCCTTCATTTCACGCCATACGTTCCTTCCTCTAATTGAGAGCGTCTTCCTTTACTCACACTTGACAGATCAATTGTCTTCATGGTGACGGACAGCTGAATTTATCCCCCTGTTAGCCCTGTAAAAATGCAATATATGTCCCAGCAAAGCCCTCGGATTCCACCGGCAAAAGCGAGGCGCCGTCCTCCACACATCTATTCACTAGTCATTTAAAGCGAAACACGGGATGGAGAGACAGAGCTAAAGGTCAAAGTGGGAAAGACAAGGAAAGGAAGTGAGAGAGGGAAAGACAGAAAGAGACTTGAAGGAGAGTTAGAGGGATGCGGCGGTGGTCATCAGAGGCAAATCAGGATGGATATCAGAGAGAATGAAGGGAAACAGTTGGAGATAACTAAAGAAAAGACTTGTTCGCCCAAACAAAATAGCTTATTTTCTGGAGTGTGCTATACTATTATGTGTATGTTTGGTCCAAGAGCAACTTTGATATGAAACGATCAGACATCTTTTAAAAAAAAAAAAAAACGTGGAAAGATTCTCAAACCCTGAATTTGTTAGATTTTGAAGATTTGTTTATTGCCTGAGCAACAAGGAATTGGCTATATGCACAGCTAGTGTTTTTCAGCCAATGAGGAACTTCCGGTGAGAGCTTTATGTGACCCTTTTCACTTTCATAAGGTTCCTTTTACAGCATTGATGTTGTAATGTAATTCAAATACATTCAGTTAAATAGACGTAAGCATCTATTTGGTTGTTAAAGCGTGAAAATGCAGATGCTATCATTAGCCGCAGGCGAGCGCAGAAATTCCATTGGGAATACTGGGGTAAATTTCATTTCTATATTTTAAAGACATGGCGTGGAAAAATATAATTTAATGCAGTGCTTCTTGTTTGGTCTGATACCCACTTTATATTGTATCTCAGCTAGGCATTGAAGATTGTTGTTTTTTAAAGAAATCAGATCTTAAACACTGTGATTTTATATGGGATGACAACTAAGCGGAAGCCCTGGGGCTGGCTGACTGAATTTAAAATCTGTGTGCATATACCCCATTGTAAGCAAGAAATGTGTCCTAATAGTGATTAAGGAGATAGTTTAGTTTAAATGTCATTTTTAAGTTTGAAACTATCTTTATTCTTGGTTGCAAAAACATTTAATGTAAAATATATGTTTTGAAGTGTATTTATTTATTTATTTATTTTACATTCATACATGAAAATGCATTACATTTCTTTAAATATTTTTCTTAATTACAAAAAATGTCATGTAAAATATACATATTTTAAAGTGTATTGATTATCTTTTTACCTTCATGTCTTATTTACCTAAATCATATTTCTTTTAATTAAAAAGGGCATTTTAAATGTACAAAATGAAAAGTTATTCATATATATTAAAGTATAAAATTAGCAAAAATGTATACATTTATAAAATGTATTATTTAAATAAACATTTTGAAAACTTTTTTGTACTTTGTAAATTAATTTCATGATTTATTGGAACTTGTTCATTATTTATATTGTTTATTTTACCTTTAGACTTTCATTATTTATGTATTTTACCTTTATACCTTTAGTCCTTTTAACTTATTTTAACTAATTTATAAAAAATATACAATTTAAATGAATAAAAGTAATTTGTTATTATTTATTTAGCTTTTTTACTTTTACCTTAAAAGTATATTTTTTAGATTAATATCTTTGATTTTACATTTTTTTTGTCTTTAAAAAAATTTTCAATAACTATTTTATTAGTTATTTTAATCAAGGCAAGGCAAGTTTATTTACAGTATAGCACATTTCATACACATAAAAGAAACAAAAAATTATAACAACAAAGAATAGAAATGATTAAAAAGAGATTAAAATGTGTTAAAATAGGTTTTAAAGGAACAAAAAAAGCAGAATAGTGTGATCTGTCGGACGTAGCACAGTGCTCATTCCGTAAAGGCACAGCTAATCAGATGTGTTTTCATCTTGATTTGAATGTGCCTAATTATTGAGGTATTAAGGTCCTAGGCCATTTAGCGATTTAAAGACACGTAATAATGCTTTAAAATCTATTCTGACTGTAACTGGGAGCCAATGTAAAGACCTGAGGACAGGTGTGATGTGTTCAGATTTCCTGCTTCTGGTCAGAATCCAGGCAGCAGCGTTCTGGATGAGCTGCAACTGTCTGACTGTCTTTTTGGGAAGGCCAGTGAGGAGGCCGTTACAGTAATCCACCCTGCTGCTGATAAAAGCATCAACAAGTTTCTCTAATTACATTTTGTTTTTGAAAATGCAAAAATGTTATTAATTTTATTTATAGACCTATTAAAATTAAAATTAAAATTGCATTTTAACTAATTAAAAAAAATCTAATTGTATTATTACTTCTTTTTCTTATATTTGTTGTTTATAATACATACTGTTGATACCTTTTGACTCAAAGCTTCTTCAGGTTGTTGATTATTTGTCACATTTTCTCCCTCTCACTTTACATGCTTGATTTTCAGCTAAACACAAGCATATTCAGTGACATTAGTGTGTGTGTGTGTGTGCGTGCGTGCGTGCGTGTGTAATCCCGCATATTCTCATCCCACTTGTAAACATTCCCCTCTGTGAGACCGAACTGGAGATTAGTCATGTTGACTGGACAAGGACAGCTTTTCAGAGACACATATGAACACCAACATATGAACACACACACACTTATACACAATACTGCTCATTAATATCCATCACACACACATACATTATGCAAACCCAACATTTAGTTGCTGAAAGCACATTTTTATGTAATCATTTACACGCAGTCGCAGTGTACAAAAGGTCAGAGAATTATATTAAAACTGCAGATATTGCTGATCTGCTCAACAGTTAGCTAAATCAGCAGACAAATGTCCTTTTTTATTTTTATTTTTAACTATTTATGATTTTTTAATATATTTTTTTACAGAACAACCCCTTCCCCAACAATGTAACACCTTACAGATGAGGGAATACAAATAATAATAATGAAAATAATAATATTCAAATAAAATAAAATAAGAAAAATAATACAAAATAACTAAATAATCATTACTGCCATTATAAATTCTTTTCACGGGATACATTTGCACATCAAGTTACATTTTGTTACATTGTAGTTACCTTAAATCACAGTGGTGATAGATTAATTAACCTCTAAATGTACATATCTAAATAACTTGTAATAATTTTCCACCTCTTCTGAAAAATATCAGTCTTCATTTGTAGACATGCAGTCATGACAAATGTCCTTAAATACAGATATGCTGTGAAAGAGAATTATCCTAATATTGATCAAATATAAAAGTATAATAGTGTTGCCATAGTACAATATCTCAAGGCTAAAGTGATCATCGTTATTAATAACTTAATTTATGAGATACGGTACTATAGCAACACTATTATTGTTTTATATAATATTAATATTGATATTCTTAGATTTTTCGAAGTAGTTTTATTTTTTCTAAATATTTGATTTGGGAGCAGGTATTGGTCTGTAATTATTTACATTACTCCTTATTTTGAAAAAATTCAATTATTTAAAAAGCTACTAATAGAAAGTATCAAATAATGTTCATTTATTTACATTTTTATTGCACTATATTCATATTTATTTATTAAAAACAATAGGAGTTGATAACCATTTATAATAGTATTTTATAAGAATGTTGCTTTAGTACCGTATCTCAACTGGTCCTCTTGTATTTATTGATGATGTGACTGCTGACAAAAGCAGCAGGATGAATTCTGAAGTGTTTCAGGCAATATTTTCAGCTCTTATTAAGCCAAATGCTTTAGTACTCATTAGATGGTGCTTCACAATGCAGATAGAGAATGACCCAAAGCATACTGCAAAAGCAACCAAAGAGTTTTTGAAAGTAAACAAGTGGAATATTATGCAAAGGCCAGGTCAATCACCTGACCCGAATCCGAATGAGCATACATTTCACTTGCTGAAGACAAAACTGAAGGGAAAATGCCCCAAGAACAAGCAGGAACTGAAGACAGTTGCTGTAGAGGCCTGGCAGAGCACCACCAGGAATGAAACCCAGCGTCTGGTGATGTCTATGCATTCCAGACTTCAGGCTGTAATTGACTGCAAAGGATTTGCAACCAAGTATTAAAAAGTTTGATTTATGATTATTATTCTGTCCAATTACTTTTGGTCCCTTAACAAGTGGGAGGCACATATGCAAACTGTTGTAATTCGTACACTGTTCACATGATTTGGATGTTAATACCCTCAAATTAAAGCTGACAGTCTGCAGTTAAACCACATCTTGTTTGTTTAATTTAGGGTGCTTTCACACCTAGACTTTTGTTTCGGAACCTGGTGCGTTTCCCCAGTTAGCGCGGTTTGTTTGACATATGTGAATTCAGCAATCTCGCTCAGATCCGCACCAAACAGATCCGGCCTCTGATCGCCTGAATGAGATGGTCTCGGCTCGATTGAAACGAACTCTGGAGCGGATTGATTGTAGTAAGAAATCAATACGATCTGAACCAGGCTATATCAGAGTGTATCATGGATATGTAATAGGCATATATATATATATATATATATATATATATATATATATATATATATATATATATATGGCTATATGAAGAGAGCATGATGAGTAGGGCAGGGTTCCATTCTAATAGTAAATGTACGTTTTATGTAAAATACGAAAGTGAAAGCCTGTTAACTATTAATGAGAGCTGTTTATCTGTTAGGAAAACTGACCGAACAGCAGTCATGGTTTATCTGTTATTTCCCTCTTTAATGCAAATCCTATAATGCATAATTCTAGCCAACGGCTATGTATGAGAAAGTCTTACTTCTGATTTATATCTGGTGACGATGTCTGTGGGTGTCACCATTCAAAATTAAAGCGCAGCTTTTCGCTTATAATGTCTTATTTCTCCTCGTCATAAATTAAAATAGGGACACATGACAGCTGAGCAGGACTAATAAACAGTGAAACTCTGACCAATGTGGTCCAATTAGAAACTTTGCCGTGTGAAAGCGAACCGCACCAAGAACATAGAGCAACAATGTAACAATTTTGTTGGTGTATAGACTTAAAAATGTTAGAATTCTGTCGATGTCCAAATATTTATGGACCTAACTGTGTGTGTGTGTGTGTGTGTGTGTATATATATATATATATATATATATATATATATATATATATATATATATATATATATATATACTTTTTTTTCTAACATTTGATTTGGGAGCAGCAATATTGGTCTGTAATTATTTAAATTATTCCTTGTTAAAAAAAACAATAAAGGTATAAAATAATATTTTACAGTTTTATTTTTTCACTTTTAGTTCACTATTGCCATAGTGTCATAGCACCATAGGCTAAATTAACTTTAGCTTATAAGATGTGGTACTATAGCAGCACTATATATTATTATTATTGTTATTATATTTTTCTAAGTAGTATGAAATAATATTTTACAGTTCCATTTATTCACTTTTAGTTCACTATATTCATAAGTATTTATAAAAAACAATAGGAGTTGATAACCGTATATAACAGTATTTTACATTGTCATTTATGTTCAAGTGTGTTTATATTTTATAATAAACGTAGAGCACAATATATATTTTTTTCAAAACATTTCATTTCAAGAGCAATTTGTGGGTTACTCTTATTATCATTTTTAGTCATATTTATTAGGAAAAATAAACAAACCTACTAATAAACATTGTTTAGAATAAGCGTGTGTGTGTCATATCCAGTCTAATTCCCTCTGCTCCTCATAAATATGTGTTTTTTTACTCTGTGCCTTGTCTTGAGTTTAAAACATGTAACATTGACACAGCAATTACAGCCTAATAAAACCCTGAAACAATAGCGCTTTTGTTCCCCTCACGCTGATGTGTAATTCAATAATGTCTACATAATCTGATAAATAAGAGCACAAACAATAAACAAGGACTCCTGAGGTGGCAGAATCGACTAGGCGAAAGGTTCTCCACAGATTCCTCGCTCATAAACTCATTTCATTATACAGTAGCACCGACGGGCTTTCATACCGCCGCGCTGGATTTACACACAGAAAATTGTCAATTAGGGTGGATAAAAAGCATGCATTGTGGGATTGATAGAGCCAACGTCTTTGAAGCGCTTGTATTTATTGTCGGACTTTTAATACGTTTGCTGTTGAACTTTGCGAGTGGCGACTTTTAATCGGATTTTTGTTTTCACCCAGCACCGTGCTTGTTTAGTTTGAATAGAATTAGAAATTTGAGTCATCTTAGATCCGCTAAATGGTCAAACTTGCCCATGAACATGACGGTTGTTTTCAGAATCAGGATCAGAAAGAGCTTTATTGCCAGGTATGTTCACACATACGACAGATTTGTTTTCTTGACAGAGCTTCTACAGTGCAACAGAATTAGAGACAGGACTAAAAAAACAGATAATAAATATATTTTAAATATATAGTTTTGATATATGGCTAAAAAAAAACACTTCACAAAGAAAAAGTCTGCAGTCATGTGATAAATCATTAGATGCATCAACTATTATGTCAACCCAGCACAACACTCACACTCATTTCTCATGGAATTCTGTGCCTCTAATAACTTAAATTGACTAAGACTGATTAATATTATGTCATTGGGAGAAAAAATTTACCTAGCAGGTGGCACGGTGGCTCAGTGGTTAGCACTGTGGCCTCACAGCAAGAAGGTTGCTGGTTCGAGCCTCAGCTGCGTCAGTTGGCATTTCTGTGTGGAGTTCACATGTTCTCCCCTTGTTGGCGTGGGTTTCCTCTGGGTGCTCCGGTTTCCCCCACAGTCCAAAGACATGTGCTATTGGTGAATTGAATAAACTAAATTGGTCGTCATGTATGAGTGTGTGTGTGTGAATGTGAGTGTGTATGGATGTTTCCCAGTACTGTGTTGTGGCTGAAAGGGAATCAGCTGTGTAAAACATATGCCGGAATAGCGTATGTTTGGGTTTGTCTATATTTTACCCAATTTGGTTTTAAATAACCCAGCATTTCTTAGAGTGTAGATAAGCAATAAATGGCTCTTTTATATTAGTGATTGTGATTATATTAGTGTTGTGAGACGCAACAGTTTGGAATGGTTGGGGGGGAAAAAAGCACAGCATAAAGCAAAAGGGTATCTATCTATGGGGTAGCAATGGGACGATAACCAGTTTAAAGGTTTGCCACGGTTTGAAAAAGTCAAGATTTTAAAACCACAAAAAAGTTCTGGTCCTACAGTTTGATTTTTTTTTTTTTTTTTTTTTTTTTACACTTTTTTTTTTTTTAACGACTACTTTATTCCTTTTTTTGGCTACAGTATCTCCAACAGCAAAGAACCATCTATGTCAAAAACCCACGATTCAGCAAGCTTCTGAAAAACAAATTCCTCAGGTGCCTCAGAGTTATTCTGATTGGTCCACTGCTGTGGAACTGACAGTGATGAGCAGCCCTACGTGTAAAAGTTGAAGATCTTTTAACTTGACAGGGCATCTAAAAAAAAAAGCAGTGCTTATGTGCATGGCGCTTCAAAAGATGCAAGATGCGAGCGTAATCATCACACATGTCCATCAAGCACGTGCTTACATTAAAAAACAATAGAAAAGTAGCGGGTTGGAAAGGAAAAACGCATTCTGTGTGAACGGCCCCTTTGAAGTTATGCTGAAAGTCTGTTGATGTTAAAAGCTGTTTTGTGTAGTATGTGAGGATGTGTCTGTGTTTGTTTCAGAAGACAGAAAACTGTTTGTGGGTATGCTGAATAAGCAGCAGTGTGAGGAAGACGTGCGGCGTCTCTTCGAGTCTTTCGGCAGTATTGAGGAATGCACCATCCTCAGAGGACCTGACGGAAACAGCAAAGGTTTCACTGCATTCACTCTCACTTTATACACTCTGTGAAGATTACTGTAACATTGATCAAGATTTTGTGTTATGTTGCATTTTATTATGATAAAAGTTCTTTTAATACCTTAATAGTGCTTTCTTACATAAATTAATATGCTAAATATTATCTCGTTCTGTGGTTATTCATTAACAATATAAATGGTGTGTGTTACTTTGTACTATTTTATTTAGTAACTTATTAATTACTTATTATTTCTATATCTTATATCCTAAATCTGCTATAAAAACTATGAAAATGCAATTACATAAATTAATTAAATAATGTAAAATGGTATTGTAGAATTTGAATACATTTATATTATATTATGTAAAATATTATGCTGTTCCATTATTTTATATGAATATATATGAGTATATCATTCATTCATTTTCTTTTCGGCTTAGTCCCTTTATTAATCCTGGGGCGCCACAGCTGAATGAACCGCCAACTTATCCAGCATATGTTTTACACAGCGGATGCCCTTCCAGCCGCAACCCATTTCTGCGAAACATCCATACACTCTCATTCCCACTCATACACTACGGACAATTTAGCCTACCCAATTCACCTGTACCACATGTCTTTGGACTGTGGGGGAAACCGGAGCACCCGGAGGAAACCCACGCGAATACAGGGAGAACATGCAAACTCCACACAGAAACGCCAACTGACCCTGCTGATGCTCGAACCAGCGACCTTCTTGCTGTGAGGCGATATGAGTTTATCAGTTTTTATAAAATAATTTGAACACTATTAAATAATGGTAATTATATTAACAAAAAAAGTTACTTATCTTTAACTATAACTAAAACAACACGCTATGTTTGGTTTTATATATGATTTTAACCAAATATATTTATGTAACTTGTTTAACAGAGCGAGTGCCCAAAGAAATGATTTATGTAAAAATATATATAATAAAAATGTCCAAAGAACTAAAGTACTGTTTATAATTATATTTAATGTCTTTATAATTAGACATGAGGTAATTCTTTATTTTACGGGTCCAAATTAAGCATTAGTTAAAAACAAAAGCACTAGTAATTAAAGGTTAACTAAACATTTGAAGGGTCCCGCATTATGCATCAGTTAAACTCAGTTAAACTTATAACTCATGATTAACTTTACAGTTATGCATCAGTTAAGCGTGAGCAAACCCATAATTCATGATTAACTGAGCATATAGTAAAGACATTTTGACCATTATTTACAATTTGATAAGCCATATAACATTTCTTTGATTCATTGTGTAAGTTAACTGAACAACAAGCTAGTAATTATGTTTAATTACTGCTGGTTTTTCAATTATATATGGCTAAAATAGTGGAATAAACACAGTTAATAATGATAATTCCTTACATTTAAATAGCGTTTTTCTGGACACTCAATGCGCTTTTCACATTGAGGGGAATCTCCTCATCCACCATCAGTGTGCAGCATCCACCTAGATGATGCGACGGCAGCTATATTGTGCCAGACCGCACACCACACACCAGCTGATTGGTGGAGAGGAGACAGAGTGATGGCCAATTATGATTATTATTAGGAGGCCATGATAGACAGAGGCCAGTGGGCAGATTTGGCCAGGATGCCGGGGTTAAACCCCTACTCTTTTTCGAAGGACATCCTAGGATATACTGGAGCGTTAGGACCCACACAGACCACAGGTTAAGCACCCCTGCTGGCCTCACTAACACCACTTCCGGCAGCAACCTAGCTTTCCTATGTGGTCTCCCATCCAGGTACTGAAGCCCTACTTAGGTTCAGTGGGCGACCATGTGAGAGTTGCAGAGAGCTAGCTGCAGTTTAACCGCATGTCCTAATAAAGTTATGTCCATGTTTACAACGAGTGATATTCAGGTTTATTGACTAGAACTAGCTAGTAGCTAATTAAAATGTCATTAATATAGTGCTAATAAAGGAAATTTGACCCCCTATTTTAAAATAAAACTTATATCCACATTCATTATGACACTTATTGGGGAATATTCAAGTTTATTTGACTTAAACAAGCTAATATTTAAGGTTAAAGTGTCATTAATACAGAGTTATAAATAGTGTAGTAATAAAGTGAATAAATAGTGCTTTTGTTTTTAACTAATGCTTAATTGTGAACAAATGAACCATTAATTAATGATTAACAAATGCATTATTTTGGACCCTTAAAATACACACATTTTTACTAGAACTATAAAAAAATGTGTGCTGCAATTCACAGAAATATATTAATAACAACTACAATAGTATCTTTAAACGATAATAACACTCGTTCATTCATTCATTTTCTTTTTGGCTTAGTCCCTTTATTAATCTAGGTCGCCACAGGGGAATGAACCGCCAACTTATCCAGCATATGTTTTACGCAGCGGATGCCCTTCCAGCTGCAACCCATCATGGAAAACATCCATACACTCTCACTCACACACATACACCACACACATACACTACGGCCAATTTAGCTTACCCAGTTCACCTATACCGCATGTCTTTGGACTTGTGGGGGAAAACCGGAGCCCCCTGAGAAAATCCACGCCAACACTAAAATAACACTGCATCTTACAAATTTGATATTTTTCAAGTTTTTTTTTTTTCTTCCTTTTTTCCAAGATCTGATAAAAGCTTGAAAGCCTCCAGAAAAAAGAATCAGACGTGTGTGTTTTTCCATGTTTTCAGGTTGTGCGTTTGTGAAGTACTCCACTCATGCAGAAGCTCAGGCCGCTATTAGTGCTTTACACGGCAGCCAAACCATGCCTGTGAGTGCCAGAACATCTGATCACACACTTCTGTATCATTACCACATTTAAAGCACAAACTATCCTCATTTTGTCTGTCTGTGTGTGTGTGTGTTTCAGGGCGCTTCCTCCAGCCTGGTGGTGAAGTTTGCAGACACAGATAAGGAACGTACCATTCGACGCATGCAGCAGATGGCCGGTCAGATGGGCATCTTCAATCCCATGGCCCTGCAGTTTGGAGCGTACGGTGCCTATGCACAGGCAAGAGCTTCTTCTGTTTCGATTATATTACACACCATTCCCAACATAACTGCAGCCACGAAATCTGTCCGTTATACAATGAGATTCATGCCTGATATGATTATTACTAATACTGCCGCTCTTGGATAATATCAGCAAAAAAGGCTATAAAAAACGATGCTGTTGTTCAGTTGTTTGCTCAAAATATAAAATCTGCAGTTGAAGTCAGAATTATTAGCCCCCCTTTAAATTTCTTTTTCTTTTTGAAATATTTCCCAAATGATGTTTAACAGAGCAAGGAAATTTTCACAGTATGTCTGATAATATTTTTTCTTCTGGAGAAAGTCTTATTTGTTTTGTTTCAGCTAGAAGAAAAGCAGTTTTTAATTTTTTAAAAAACATTTTAAGGTCTAAATTATTAGCGCCTTTAAGCTATATTTCTTTCCGGCTGTCTACAGAACAAACCATCATTATACAATAACTTGCCTAATTACCCTAACCTGCCTAGTTAACCTAATTAACCAAGTTAAGCCCTTAAATGTCACTTTAAGCTGTATTAAAGTGTCTTGAAAAATGTTTTGTTAAATATTATGTGCTGTCATCATGACAAAGATAAAAATTAATATTAGAAATTATTAGAAATGAGTTATTAAAACTATTATGTTTAGAAATGTGTTAAAAAAAATATTCTTTCCGTTAAACAGAAATTGGGGGAAAAAACAAACGGGAGCTAATAATTCAGAGGGGCTAATAAATCTGACTTCAACTGTATATACTGTATACAGTTGAAATCAAAATTATTTTTATTTTTTTTTTTTCCCAAAGAATGTTTAACAGGGCAAGGAATTTTTCACAGCATTTCCTATAATATTTTTTCTTCTGGAGAAAGACTTGTTTGTTTTATTTCGGCTAGAATAAAAGCAGTTTTTATTTATTTATTTTTAAATTTTAAGCTCAATATTAAGCTATATTATTAATATTTAAGCTATATTTTTTTGCTCGATTGTCTAAAGAACAAACCATCATTATACCATAACTTGCTCAATTACTAATGATGGTGAAATGAAGCTTTCTGAACCACTGAACCGTTCGACTCAATTGTTTCGGAAAAAGGTTCGTTACTCAAAGCTTTCCAAATCAGATCTCGATGAGGACCTCCGCTGGTTAAAGTGCGGAAAAGCACTGTGTTGCAAAAAAGTCAAACGTTCACAACTGACCAACTCATTCATGTAGTAATACAACAATGATAATATAAACAAATGACTATTTTTTACATAAAAGTATGTTACATTACACCACCAATAACTAGTAAAATCAAAGGTTTTCAAAAGTATTTACATTTATCATATTCCAATCAGTCCTACTACCACACACTCGTTCCTAGCAGGGATCGAACCAGCGATTCCTGCATGGGAGGCGAATGCTCTAAGGAGAAGTCTATGGGAGTGAGGCTTTTGCACTGCGCTCGCCAGCTGGCCTCCGTTACACACTATACTACAATATGCAGTGGCCTTCCTTAAAAATAGTTGTACATAATACACTAATACACTTTAGTATGGTTCTTAATTTAAAGCTTTTACTATGAATTGCTATTGGATTTTAGTTGAATTACTGGTGCGTGGGACCGGTGCAGTGCTTTGAAACAGTAGAAATGTATGTAATCAACACCTAATATCTCGCTATATATTTTACTAACCCACGAGGTAGAGGTTTAGATTGCCCAATTAAGCCTTTAAATCAGAATTCTAGTGTCTTGAAAAATATCTAGTCAAATATTATTTACTGTCATCATGGCAAAGATAAAAATAAATCAGTTATTAGAGATGAGTTATTAAAACTATTATGTTCTTTCCTTCGGCTTAGGCCAGGGGTGTCCAAACTCGGTCCTGGAGGGCCGGTGTCCTGCATATTTTAGTTCCATCCCCAATTAAACTCACCTGAACCAGCTAATCAAGCTCTTTCTAGGTATACTAGAAACTTCCAGGCAGGTGTGTTGAAGGAAGTTGGAGCTAAACTATGTAGGACACCGGCCCTCCAGGATCGAGTTTGGACACCCCTGGCTTAGGCCCTGCTTTATCTGGGATACTATTGTGTATTGTGTATATCTACTGTTCATATATCTGAAGAAGTGTTTGTGTTTCAGGTTCAGCAGCAGGCAGCGCTGATGGCGTCGGTGGGTCAGGGTGGGTATCTCAGCCCGATGGCTGCTTTCGCTGCCGCACAGATGCAACACATGGCCACCATCAACGGCCTCCCCGGGGCTCCCATGACCCCAACATCAGGTGAGGAAACATACACATACACCACACATAAACTCACGAGCCACTTAATTAGGTACCCCTTATTAGTACCGGGTTGGACGCCCTTTTGCCTTCAGAACTGCCGGAATCCTTTGTGGCATAGATTCAACAAGGTACTGGAAATATTCCTCAGAGATTTTGGTCCATATTGACATGATAGCATCACACAGTTCGACGTGTTGTGCGTTTAGAGATGCTCATCTGCAGACCTCAGTTGTAACGAGTGGTTTTTTGAGTTACTGTTGCCTTTCTATCAGCTGGAACCTGTCTGGCCATTCTCCTCTGACCTCTGGCATCAACAAGGCATTTACGCCCATAGAACTGCTGCTCACTGGATATTTTATCTTTTTTGGACCATTCTCTGTAAACTCTAGAGATGGTTGTGCGTGAAAATCCCAGTAGATCAGAGGTTTCTGAAATACTCAGACCAGCTTGTCTGGCACCAACAACCATGCCACGTTCAAAGTCACTTAAATCACCTTTCTTCCCCATTCTGATGCTCAGTTTGAACTGCAGCAGATCATCTTGACCATGTCTACATACATGCTTAAAAGCATTGAGTTGCTGCCTTGTGATTGGCTGATTAGAAATTTGCGTTAAGCAGTTGTACAGGTGTACCTAATAAAGTGGCCGGTGAGTGTATGCTGGTTTACTAGGACTCTACATAAGTGTAATGTAGTTTACACTGTAAAATTCACTTATTATATGGCCTTGCCATACCCATAAACCCAAGCCCTCATAGGAAACCTTTGGCAAATTTGGAATGTTACTTTTTTTAGCAATTTGAATTATGAGTACACAGCGCATGTCCTCATAAACCACCTTAACAAAGTAACACCTAGATCATATACCCACGTCATTATACAAACCACATAATCAAGTACACACACACACATTTCCAGACTGGATGAGGTTTCGCTTCAAAGTATTAAATTATTCATGGCTATAGTTTTTTGCTTTAAGTTGTAGCATAAGTGCTTTTTTATTTTTGGCAAGAGAGACAGATGGTTTATATAGACATGCTCTGTGGATTAAACTTGAAATGAATGTACTATATCAAATACTTATATAGTTGTGTGTGTGTGTGTGTGTGTGTGTGCGTGTGTGCATATATTTATATATGATACTTTATATTGTGTGTTGTGTATATAATGAGTTCGATGCAGACTTGATTTTTTAACAGGCCACATTGCAATAACTAATTAAAATGTGACAAATATAAGTTTTATTAATAAAACATTACAAAAGTGATTATTGTATAAATAATATAATAATAATTATCATCATATATAATTGATATAATATAATAATAATACAAACAATGGTAAAAATGATAAAGGGTATAACTTTTTAGATACATTACTTTACATTCAGAAATGAATTTAACAAGATGAGATGCATGCACTAAGTGACTAAAAGTATAAAAAATAAAATTGAGTGTTAACAATAATTCAGAAAATAAATAATTTGCGTCCTCTGAAAAGGACATCAGTATTTAAGCCAATTAAATTGTATGTTTTTTTGTTAACTTTTTTTTCATTCACAAAAATTGTAATAAAATGAGTTCAGACTGCACGATTTTCAAAGTAGTGAGGTCACAAATGTTTTCACACTGCATGACTATCTGGGGCAGCATTCAGTCGGTGCTGTGTTTACACTGTAGGATTGATCGGTGACAGGGGGTTTCACACTGCATGACTTTACTATAGGAGAATCGTCAACAACTTTGACTCGGTCCATAAACTACATCTCACAACCTCCCACTGGTCTGCAGATACCCATACTAGTGGATGCTGCTCTCTGTAGGTAATAGGTAATCACCAATCAGAACACATGGATCGTCTTGGATCGTTCACACTGTGTGATTGTTACTCATGTGAACGAACACCAATTTGCCTGTGATTTCTCAAAATCAGAGCTAAAATCATGCAGTCTGAACTCGGCTTAAGGGAAATAAACCCTCCCTGTCCATCAAAACCCTAATGAATAAGCTATGAATATTCAAAATGTTCTCTCTCTGGCTCCGCCCCCCAGGTGGAAGCACACCCCCTGGCATCACAGCACCCACAGTGACCAGCATTCCATCTCCTATTAGTGTGAATGGTTTCACAGGCCTGCCTCCTCCTCAAGCCAACGGCCAGACCCCGGCGGAGGCCATGTTTACCAACGGCATCCACCCGTACCCAGGTACTACACCCTCCAATCAAGACCTGCTGTCATGCTTTTAACTTATATTCAAAAACTCATTAATAGCTACACTTCACAACAGTAATATCTGACTAATATCCACCTTTTTCCTACATTCCACGACCCTTTGCACAAAATATAGGAGTAACTTCTTTTAAACTGCAAACAATCAGTGAATTAACAAAAAAAAATGGATCATTGGTCCTACTTATAAGAATGAACAAAATACTGTCAGCAGACCATGAACAACCACAAAAACCCAATCTATTTTTTTGCAATAAGATTAAAGATGTATATTAATTATTGCACTGCAGGAAACATAAAGAGAAAATAAATAAAACACATTTAAAAGTGCTGTGTGTTAAGTTTTTGACTCTTCTAAAGCATAAAAATACCATAATATGTTTGCAGATACTTAAGAAACATGCCAAGTGAACATCTTGTTTATCTGAAAAACAATGCTGAAGTCAGATATTCTGCTTTGAACATGTGTGTTACGTGCCGGAATGTCAGTCTTTGTTTTGGTCCCTTTAACCCGCCCACTGCTACATTAGCCAATCATATTTCAGCACTCCGGGTTGTCTTGGTGGAAAACAGCGTATTTGATTCATTCAGTCAGGAAGGCTCTCAAAGTATGCATCCGCGACTGAAATGCGATCTCCGGTGAGTTCCACAGATTTAGAGTTCCACATGAGGTTATTCATTAGCAAATAATATAAATATTACGAACGTAAACATTAGGTGAGCAGGTTACAATGTAGCAATGTGTCCTAACAACACGCTACGTGAGGAGATTTGCAGTAATAAGCAATTTGGCTGTTTGCACCAGAGGAAATTCCACAGAAATGTAAATACATCCATTCAGAAGCACAGAATAATGTTACTGCACTGCACTCCAGCGAAATGGTAAGGTTTATAGTCTAATTAATACATATTAAACCTCTTTAACATTATTAAATGTAGATGCTGAATCACTGATATGTGTTTAATTTATTTTCAAGATCTGAGGTGAACTATCTGCTGCTGCTTTCAGTAGTATGCCAATATATGTCATGTAAAATGACATTCAAACTCACATTGTTAGCATTTAAAACTGAATAAAGCACATGAGGTGTACCTGAGGTGGTCATTGTCAGTTTTCTGTTGTTCAGCTGCAAGAAATAAAAGCCGTTTCTAAAATATTAATTTCAGGTGTTGGTTAGGACAAAAACTCCCTTTAATGTGGAAAATATTCTTCTATCATTGCTTTTAGTTAGAACACGACTCAAATCAGCCTTAAATCAGCCTTTAGGCTCCATAGTCAGACACGCTGCTGTTGGTTTCGTCAATCTGGCAACCTGCGCTTGCGGTTGTTTTGAACCAGGTGTGCAATACCTAGTTCAACCACTGGGTGTCAAACTTACATACTTCACCTTTAACTAAAAAAACCTTTGACCACAGACATACTTGTTAAACTAATGTCACAGTAATTACCAAGCGTAACATTTTTTTATGACACAATTTTACACAATACATATGAATTATTTGTAACACAAATGTATATTATTCAAAATATACATCAGATTCTCTTGGCAAACCTTAGAACAATTCTGCTCTTACCTCTCAGGTAGGTCATTTAGGGTGTCTTGGAGAGGTAAAGTGTCAAAGTAGTAATATCTTGCAACTGGGGTGCCTCAGGGCTCAGTTCTAGGACCGTTTTTCTTTTCCATCAGTCTCTAGCCAAGAAACATCTGAAGACACATCTGTTATAGTATAGCAATGATTAGTTATTAATTTACTGTGTCTCCTGCTAGTTAGTCTATACACTACCTGACAACAGTTTTGTCATCGATCCCAGTTTTAAGAGCAACAAATAATACCGACTTCTAGTTCATCATTTGGAAAAGTGGCAGAAGGATTTTTCTGATGGATCCCAATCATCACAAGTACTGCAGAAGACCTTTTGGAACCTGCATGGACCCAAGATTCTCACAGAAATCAGTCAAGTTTGTTGAAGGAAAAAGTCATGGTTTGGGGTTACATTCAGTATGGGGGCGTGTGAGAGATCTCCAGAGTGGATGGTAACATCAACAGCCTGAGGTATCTAGACATTTGTGCTGCCATTACATTACAAACCACAGGAGAGGGCAAATTCTTCAGCAGGATAGCGCTCCTCATACTTCAGCCTCCACATCAAAGTTCCTGAAAGCAAAGAAGGTCAAGGTGCTCCAGGATTGGCCAGCCCAGTCACCAGACATGAACATTATTGAGCATGTCTGTGGTAAGATGAAGGAAAAGGCATTGAAGATGAATCCAAAAAATCTTGATGAACTCTGGGGGATTCCAGATGACTTTATTAATGAGTTATTTGAGTCAAGCATAATCTAGAGGCCTTTGCCTTTCATATAAGCCACTTTTGATAACAAATGATCAACTAGAAGTCAAGTT
Organism: Danio kyathit; assembly: GCA_903798195.1. NCBI lineage: Eukaryota > Metazoa > Chordata > Actinopteri > Cypriniformes > Danionidae > Danio > Danio kyathit. The sequence continues at coordinate 18,525,424 of LR812539.1, read as the reverse complement.
AATATTTGTTGTTCCTAAAACTTGGATAGGCAACAAGACGTTTGTCAGGTAGTGTGTGTATATATATATATATACATAGACGTTCCCTAAAAATGAAAGTGCAATTCAATTTTAGTCATTTAAAACACAGAAGACGTGTGGAAAAAGGTGGATAACTGTAACATTTTAAATCGTCATCCTATTCTGACAATCATTGTCAGTAAATTACACTAGTTCTTGCAGTATAAGCACATTTTATATTTGCACATAAAGCAGTTTATCTTATGCACTGTGTCGACGAGTCGGCAGCCTTTTATTATACACAAAAGTTATTGAAAATGTTTGTGGAAGCTGCATTTGGAGAAGTGCTCAGCGGTGGGCTCTTAGAGACTGTGTGTGTGTTGTGGAGTGGTTTTCATGTCCAGTGCCACAGAGGAAAGCAAACGCCTGTCTCCCGGCTGTATCCCAGTTTTGCAGGAAGTGGTGTTTAGGGAAGACTCGGAGAAGGGCGGCCTGGGCGTCGCACAGAGAAGTTGTTTTGGGGTTCAGGGAAGCTGCTTCCTGTCGTCTCTCTCAGAAGGTATAGAAACCCTCAAACGTTAGTGTCGTGTGTGTTTGGTGTGTGTCTGTGTGTGTGCAATGCGGTAGACAGAAGGAGTGGTTGATGTGAGTAGTCTCTTCATGTTTGTTTGGTGTCGTCAGCTTTGTAGAGTGTTGCTGTTGTTGTAGTGTGGCTTTAGTTTTATGTGCATGCTTTGTACAGTGTTTGGCAGCTATGCTTTCAAATCCTTCACATTTTTGGTCTTCAGACTAGTTTTTTTTTTAAGCATAAGGCTACACAAAAGCCATTACAGAATTATAAAAGAATAGTTCACCAAACAAATTTAAAACTCTAATCATTGTTTAGTCAGCCTCATGTTGTTCAGACATGCAAAATATATATACACAGTTGACCTCAGAATTATTAGCCCCCTGTTTATTTTTTTCCCCATTTTCTGTTCAACAGAGAGAAGATTTTTCAACACATTTCTAAACATAATAGTTTTAATAACTCATCTCTAATAACTGATTTATTTTATCTTTGTCATGATGACAGTAAATAATATTTGACTAGATATTTTTCAAGACACTTCTATACAGCTTAAAGTGACATTTAAAGGCTTAACTAGGTAATTAGGTTAACTAGGCAGGTTAGGGTAATTAGGCAAGTTATTGTATAACGATGGTTTGTTGTTTGGATTGTTGTTAGACTATCGAAAAAAATTAGCTTAAAGGGGCTAATAATTTTGACCTTAAAATGGTTTTTAAAAATTAAAAACTGCTTTTATTCTAGCCAAAATAAACAAATCAGACTTTCTCCTGAAGAAAAAATATTATCAGACATACTGTGAAAATGTCCTTGCTCTGTTAAACATCATTTAAGAAATATTTTAAAAAAGGAAAAAAAAATTCAAAGGGCGGCTAATACTATATGTATACACATATGGTCAGAAGTTTGGGGTCAGTAGGATTTTTAAATGTTTTAAAATAAGCTTCTCCTGCTCACCAAGGCTTCATTTATTTAATCAAAAATACAGTACAAATTGTAAAATGTTACTGTACTATAGAATAACTGTTCAGAAGTAGTTTATCATTTAATTTAATAATTTATTCCAGTGATTTTAAAGATGAATTTTCAGCTTCATTACTCCAGTCTTCAGAGTCACACGATCCTTCAGAAAACACTCTTAATATTTATTCATTCATTTTCTTTTCGGCTTAGTCCCTTTATTAATCCGGGGTCGCCACAGCGGAATGAACCGCCAACTTATCCAGCACATGTTTTATGCATCGGATGCCCTTCCAGCCGAAACCCATCACTGGGAAACATCCATACACACTCATTCACACACATACACCATGGACAATTTAGCCTACCCAATTCACCTATATGCAAACTCCACACAGAAACGCCAACTGACCCAGCCGAGGCTCGAACCAGCGACCTTCTTGCTGTGTGCTACCCACTGCGCCACCGTGCAACCCCACTTTAATTAATGGTAATAGTAATAAAAGCAATAATGACTGGAGTGATCATTTCGTTTGAAACTACATACAATAAGCAGTTATTTAAAATGTAACTAAATATTTAACAATTTAACAATTTTTTCACATTTAATAAATGCCGCCTTAAACAGAATAATTTTCTTGAAAAAAAAAAAAAACTGACCACAAACGTTTGACCAGTAGTGTATATACAGACATAGACTCTGTTTTCTATTTGTTTTAACCTGCATATTGAGTCATTCTGGCACAACTGGTCAACCAAGATGCATTACGATTTTTTGTGAATAGATTCAAGCTTATTTGGTCATGATCTGCATTTCTTTAAGGGAATACTCACGGCAATGCAAGCAAGCAGAATAAGCAAATGTTAAAATAATTTGGATGTGATCGTTGGTTTGGAATACCTTTTATAGTCTGCTTTCTCAAAACGTCTCTTATAATGAACAACAGTATTTAGTGTCATCTTTTAGTAATCAGAATATATTGTGAGAAAGCAACTGGATAACATGTTGAGAGAAAGCAGAGTAAAATACTTTTTTTTCCCCCTTTGACTTAGACCCTTATTCATCAGGGGTCGCCACAGCGGAATGAACCGCCAACTATTCCAGCATATGTTTTACGCAGCGGATGCCCTTCCAGCCGCAACCCAGTACTGGGAAACACCCATACACTCGCATTCACACACACTCATACACTACGGCCAGTTTAGTACATCCAATTCACCAGCTCATGTCTTTGGACTGTGGGGGAAACAATAGCACAAGGAAACTCCCGTGAACACGGGCAGAACAAGCAAACTCCACACAGAAATGCCAACTGGCCCAGTCAGAACTCGAGCCAGCGACCTTCTTGCTGTGAGGCAACAGTGCTAACCACTGAGCCACCGTGCTGCCTAGTAAAATACATAATTCTGTAACTAATTGTTTAACCTTTTGATAAACCATAACAGAGTTGACATTTTCCACTATTATCTGCTTTAGCTCAAGATGCTAACCTCAAACCAGATACCACATGGCATGTCTGAATTACCCAGTTTTATGTATTTTAACATTACTGATTTTAAAGTTGGAATGAGAAATTTGATGAAGTATCACAATACTGTAACAGAGTCGACGTATAATTAATGTACTGTTGGTGTATCTTTTTGTACAAATGAATGAGTGAATAATGCCCCAATGCCTTCTAGAGATTCCCGCCAGTGGTATTGGCATCACCTGGAGCAAGTTAAATGCTATTTCTGTCAGTGTTTTAAAGATTGCTGTTGTGCCTTTTTTATAACTAATGTGAACTGTGTTGACCAGAACGTAGGGACAGACACTAAATATATTTGTTTAGAATTGAAATGACAAATTGTACAATTCCTGACAAAAGTCTTCTCACCTATCCAAGTTTTAGGAACAACAAATAATAACTGGACTTCTAGTTGATCATTTGGTATCAGAAGTGGCTCATATGAAAGGCAAAGGCCTCAAGATTACGCTTATTTTACCAAAATAAAATATGATCATGTCTTGATTTTGAATTATTTCAATAGAACAGTAAGGTCTGACTTTGCTTAGACTAAAGTCTGGTCACTTAACAGAAATAATGTTCAGTATAGAATATAAAGTCATGGTGCAGTGGGATAAGAATTAATATCGTGTATGACTCTCATTAGCTTGGAGGACTGCATCCATACATCTCTGCAATGACTCAAATCACATATTAATAAAGTCATCTGGAATGACAAAGAAAGCGTTCTTGCAGGACTCGCAGAGTTCATCAAGATTCTATGGATTCATCTTCAATGCCTCCTCCTCCATGCTCAATAATGTTCATGTCTGGTGACTGGGCTGGCCAATCCTGGAGCATGACCTTCTTTGCTTTCAGGAACTTTTGGAGGCTGAAGTATGAGGAGCGCTATCCTGCTGAAGAATTTGCCCTCTCCTGTGGTTTGTAATGTAATGGGCAGCACAAATGTCTTAATACCTCAGGCTGTTTATGTTGCCATCCACTCACATCCATCTCTCACACGCCCCCATACTGAATGTAACCCCAAACCATGATTTTTCTTGTCCAAACTTGCCTGATTTCTGTGAGAATCTTGGGTCCATGTGGGTTCCAGTAGGTCTTCTGCAGTATTTGTGATGATTGGGATGCAGCTCAAAAAATCGACCTTCTGCCACTTTTCCAAATGATCAACTAGAAGTCGAGTTATTATTTGTTGCTCTTAAAACTGGGATCGATGACAAGACTTTTGTCAGGTAGTGTAGAGTAAATGCTCTTGTTTGTTCTACTTATTTAAAATGAGTTGAAACAACACAATTCTTAATTGATTTATGTTCAATCCACTCAAATTTGTAAAAATGATCTGAATAGATTTGTGTTGGGACAATATGAAGGAATTGTGTGGAGCGCTGCATTTTTTAGTGCAGGGGGTAGATAGTCAAAACTATATATAGTAGTCTATATATAGAGTCTTAACAGTGTTTTTTGGTATGCTTTTGGTATATACATTTACATCAATCACTGAAATTGACCAATCAGAATCAAATATTCCTGCGTAAGCCACTGAAAATTCAAGCTGTCTTTCCTTTTTTGTTGTGTTTATACACATCTGGAACAACATGAGTGTGAGTAAATGCTGACAAGAAGCCCATTATTGCCTTAATTTTAGTATTATGCTACTCAAAAAGCCCAGAGAATTAGATAATCCGGATCGTGGATGCTGCAGTATTTACCGTGTTAGAGTTTGAGCAGCGTTAAGTTACCAGGCTGTATAGTATGTGTATGGGTGTTTAGAACAGGCCGGGCCTGAATTGCCTTTAATACTGTGAAAGCTCTCAGCTGATTGATGTGCCGTGTAGAGCAGTAGATCTATATTGTTCTCCGCACGCTCTCCCTGGCTGTCTCTCCAACTCTCAGGAAGCTTGGCAGGGCCCCGGTTTAATTGTTTTGGGGGGGGTGAATGAACGGTGAAGGGGAGGGGGAGTGAGGTAAGCTCATTTTTCGGTGCTCCGCTCTACCCGAACACACTCAAGATGCACTCAGTGACCCCCCGAGTGTGTCTATGTAACGCTCTGGTTTGTGTGTCTCTCTCTCTCTCTGCAGCTCAGAGTCCCACCGCTGCAGACCCTCTACAGCAGGCCTACGCCGGAGTCCAACAATATGCAGGTCTGTCACTCAAAAGGAGGCTGCTTGTGATTTTTTCCTGCTTTCGAGTTAATGAAAAGTGCATGCCGCTGTGTCTACGTGTGCTGGAATACGAGGTGTGAAGTGTGTGTGTGTGTGTCTCAGCAGCCTTCCCCGCTGCATATGGACAGATCAGCCAGGCCTTTCCCCAGCCGCCTCCCATCATCCCTCAGCAGCAGAGAGAAGGTGAGTGAGTGGAGTCTGCAGGATCGCTATCTGTGCTGCGGTCGGGAAGTGTCTCTCTCGTAGCTTTATATATAATAAGACTGGGGTCAGTAGGATTCAGCAAGTAATGCATTAAAGGGATAGTTCCCAAAAAATGTTTAATGACCACATCATTTATTCTTCCTCATGTGGTTTGAATAAATAGACTAAACATTCTGGTAATACTTTACAATAAGGTTGTATTATGTATATAATGTATCTACTAACATGAACAAACTATGGACAATACCTGTGAAACAATGGACATTACAGTATTTGTTCAGTTTAGTGAGTGTTGGCTTATGAGAATACAGTTGTTCATTGTTAGTTCATGTTAACTCAGAGTGCATTAACTAATGTTAACAAGCCTGGTGTTCATAATGCATTAGTAAATGTCGAACTAATTTAAAAAATGCTGTACAAGTATTGTTCATGGATAGTTCATGCTAGTAAATACATTATCTAATGAAATCTTATTGTAAAGTGTGGACAATATTCTTTATTCTGTTGAACAAAAGAAGTTATTATTTAGAAAAATGCTAATTGCTGAGACCCATTGACTTCCATGGTAGGAAAAAGTGCTATGGAAGTTAATGGGAGCCAGCTATCAGCATTTTTCAAAATATCTTCTTTTGCATTTGACAGAAGAAAGAAGATGAAATAGATTTTGAAGTGAAAGGTGAGTAAATAATTGCAGAATTTTCCCTTTTAGGTGAACTATACCTTTAAATGAATCCAAAGTGATAGGATAGACATTGTATTTCACACAAATGCTGTTCTTTTGAACTTGCTAATCATGGACAAAATGGCTCATGGTTTCCACAAAATGATTAAGCAGCAGAACTGTTTTGATGATAATATGAAATGTTTTTCCAACACCGAGTTGGCATAGTAGAATGATTTCTTAAGGATCATGTAACAGTGAAGGCTTGGCCATCTTAATAATGAATTACACACTGCAAAAATGCTTTTCTTACTTAGGTTTTTTGTCTTGTTTCTATAATGCAAATATTATATTTAAATGAAAGAAGAATTGATTACTGCTCTTGATATTGATTAACAATTATTGATGATGACTATTAAAACATCTGGCTGCACAGACAAATCATTCCAATCAAAACAGTGAAATGAATCTCTTACTTGCATCATTTTCAGCAGTCTGTTGTTTATGATGAGTCCGTGAGCTTGCAGAATTGAGTAGTCAGTGACTCAAAACTCAGCGCTGACTAATCCAACACCTCTGATTGGCTACTTCATTCATTAGCTCAACAGAAATCTGTGCGATTGGTTATGAAGTTATATTTGTAAATGCAATGCCACAAAGCAACACCCTATTAATTCTCACATCTAACTTTGTTTTGCTGTAGTAGTTTAGTTTAATTGCAGATTACTTTAAATTGGTCCGACTGCTTTTGTTCACTTTGTTGATGTTTTTGTCCACAAGCTCTTGTTAATTTCCAACGCTTTCTGATCACTTTACTCTCGGTTTGAAAGAAGAGCTAATCTAAAACAACTTTTCAGGAGTGCCTAAAGAACATCCAAGCGTTTGTTTGCTCACAGTTATTCCATCTGTACGACTTAAGGAGAAATTTTAATTTTTTTTACTCTTATATTTTGCTTACTTTATTAACAGTATCTGTGTTGTTTTTATGTCAAGTCCTAAATATGAGCAGTTACTTTAATCAGTCAGAATACTAAACAAACGATACCAATAGGCAAACGCAAATGTTATGGTTAAATAAAAGGAAAACTCCTAACTTGATTACTGCTCTTGATATCGATTCACAACTATTAATGATGACTACTAAAACATCTGGAGAAACAGCGCATCATAATCTGGCTGCACAGACAAATCTTCAGCAGTCTGTTGTCTATGAGTCTGTGAGCCTGCAGGATTGAGTAGTCAGTGACTCAAAGCTCAGCGCTGACTAATCCAACACTTTTGATTGGCTACTGCGTTTATAATCTCATCAGAAATGTGTGCGATTGGTTATGAGGTTATATTTTTATTGGATAAAACCAAATCTGATCTAAATGCAATGCCACAAAGCAACACCCTATTAATTCCCACATCTAACTTTATTCGTGACGGCTGTAGTAGTTCAGTTTAATTGCAGATTACTTTAAATTGGTCCGACTGCTTTTGTTCACTTTGTTGATGTTTTTGTCCACAAGCTCTTGTTAATTTCCAACCCAACACAGGCCTTACTGATCACTTTACGCTCGGTTTGAAAGAAGAGCTAATCTAAAACAACTTTTCAGGAGTGCCCAAAGAACATCCAAGCGTTTGTTTGCTCACAGTTATTCCATCTGTACGACTTAAGGAGAAAATTGCTACTTTCAGATGCCAAAGCGGCTACTCAATAAAGAGAAACCGCTTTTGCAGTTTCAACTTTGGCAAGCCAAATCTAATTTTTGCCATTTGTGTCTTTGTTTTGTCCTCTCTTTTATTCCCCTAATTTTGTTTTTATTCTGTACCTGCCGTCTGCCTGTCTAACTGCCTCTCTAATCCTCTGTATCCCACAATCCTCCTTGTCTTTCTCTCTCTTTCTCTGTGTGCAGGGCCGGAGGGCTGTAACCTGTTTATTTATCACCTCCCTCAGGAGTTTGGGGACGGCGAGCTGATGCAGATGTTCCTGCCTTTCGGTAATGTCATCTCCTCCAAAGTGTTTGTGGATCGGGCGACAAACCAAAGTAAATGCTTTGGTGGGTAAAAATGATAAGACACCTGTGAAGATTATTCTCATTTCTACTCACACTATTAACATTTTTACCTCATTTCTCTACCACAGCGAAGCTTTCGAATAAAGCCAGGTCCAAACTGTGTGCTTTTTGCTACCGTTTCGGACAATAAATTCTAATCGATTTTAGGTTGAGCATACAAATACTGCCATACAAAGGCAAAGTGCAGTCTACTCAATTACAGTATACCACAGTTTACTGCTGTGTGTAAGTATACTAAAATATTTGTTACAATTTATTATCAAACAATACAGTATGCTGTAGCATTTATTCACAAAGTGTTGTAAATAATAGAATATACAGAGTATAATACACTTTACTGCTTCAAAAACACAGTATTTGCTGTCATTTTTAATTTCATGTGGATTGAATGAACAAGATTGAATCAGGAGACTGTCAGAAGACAGAACAGATCATAAATCCCCCATATTTTGACCAAATCTGTCTTAAACTGCACTTTTCCTTTGGACAACAGCATAGTTTGACTCTTATAGAATGATTCATTTTTACATTGTAATGATTCTATTTAGGAGTCAAGCTATTTGGCAATGTCTGTTAGGGCTGCACAATATATGGTTTCTGCATCGATATCGCAATGTGCACAGCCGCAATAGTCACATAGCAGGAAGTGTTTATATGTTGGGATTAGAGTTTACCAGGAGCAACAGTTCAGAAGCAGAAGCTTTTTAGATTCACTGAAGAGTTTAACCATAATGGAGTGACAGTTTATCATCTGCATGTGTTTTTAAGGTCTAAGCATTCAGGCACGAGAGTTTAAAGTATTCAGGCACAAGCAATTGTACTGTTTGTAACTCTAATAAAGATGCATTTGTTGAGTTATGTAAATAATAAAGACTATACAGTGTTATTTTACATTTGATTCTTCAATTTCTGTACCTGAATAATGCGGCGTAAAATATTTCCCTTCTATCTTCCCAACAATAATCCAGAATAATCCTCAGAATTATTTCAAATCATAAAAATGTATGAATTCTTTCCAAATAGAGCTAATCAAGCTATCCGGTGAAATTGTATTCATATCTCAATATACACTCACCAGCCACTTTATTAGGTACACCTTACTAGTACTGTAGCGGGTTGGACCCCTTTTTACCTTCAGAACTGCCTTAATCTTTCGTGGCAAAGATTCAACAAGGTACTGGAAATATCCCTCCGAGATTTTGGTCCATATTGACATGATAGATTGCAGATTTGTTGGCTGCACATCCATGATGCTAATCTCCCATTTCACCACATCTCAAAGGTGCTCTATTGGATTGAGCTCTGATGACTGTGGAGGCCATTTAAGTACAGGGAACTCAATGTCATGTTCAAGAAACCAGTCTGAAATGATTCACGCTGTATGACATGGCGCGTTATCCTGCTGGAAGTAGCCATCAGAAGATGGGTACACTACACTGACACTGCTCAATTGGTAGTAATAGGCCCAAAGTGTGCTATGAGTGGTTATTTGAGTTACTGTTGCCTGTCTGGCCATTCTCCTCTGACCTCTGGCATCAACAAGGCATTTGTGCCCACAAAACTGCTGCTCACTGGATATTTTCTCTTTTTCAGACCATTCTCTGTAAACCCTAGAGATGGTTGTGCGTGAAAATCCCAGTAGATCAGCAGTTTCTGAAATAATCAGACCAGCCCGTCTGGCACCAACAACCATGCCACGTTCAAAGTCTCTTAAATCACCTTTCTTCCCCATTCTGATGCTTAGTTTGAACTGCAGCAGATAGTCTTAACCATGTCTACATGCTTAAATGCATTGAGTTGCTGCCTTGTGATTGGCTGATTAGAAATTTGCGTTAACAAGCAGTTAGACTGGTGTACCTAATAAAGTGGCCGGTGAGTAAATCACAGCAAAACAAATATTGCAATGTCAAATTTTCCCTATATCGTGCAGCCCTAATGTCTGGTATCTAAAGTCATATCAAATATGAGTATTTTACACCTAAAGGTTTACAGTACAGTATTATAAATATAATCACACAGTGTGCACCTGGCTTAAGACAGGGTAAAAAAAAGGAATGAATGGCAAATTAAGTGTAAAAAAAAGAGGATGTACTATCTTTATGTGGGACATGAAGCTGTAGGGGGAAACTGCAGAAGCGTGATCGCGCGTCCCGCCTGTGACTAATGTGAACCTCTATATTTTAATTAGCGCTATCTGCAGCTTCGCCGGCTCCTTGACTTATCAGAGGCGTCCCATGCATGAACAAACACAACGCTATTGCATTTCAGCTTAATATAAACGCAGTTAGCAGGAGGTGTTTCAGAGCCGCAGACGTGATGATGTGAAATGCTGAGCCGGCTGAAATGATCACAATACCTTATGACAGAGCCGGCACGGAGAGGGAGGAAATAGATGGGGGATTGAGAGCAAATAATTTGCGTTGAAACGTCCGTGTGTTAACTGGCAGCATTTCGCTGTCATTGCTACAACCGGCGAGAACAGATTGAAGCTGATTTACACTATGCAATTTGTTTGCCGGAAATATGGTAAATATTTGAGTCACAAACAGTGATAAATAATGCATTTTTTGTGTCATGATTCAGCTGCCTTTTTAATGAAGTGGCGATACTACAAATTACAGATGCGCTAGGTTTATTTACAGGGACAGTATTTCTTCAAGACGCCATAAAATCAGAATGACACTTTTGTGGATTTTAGTTCTTCTTTGTTAGCTTTACCAGCATCTGCATGCAAGCAAAGTTTGAAATATTCCTCTTTAAGTATGAAATACATCAATACGGAGGAAAACCTCTACTTGTCTAGCAACTTCATGTGATTTTAAATATATTCCACATATATCCTTTTGTCAGAGTTTGAAAATCAACAGGTAATGGCTTGGTAAAAACAATGCTATTTTATTATAGCTAAGCTGTACAGCATTAAGGCGGCACGTTGGCTCAGTGGTTAGCAAGATGGTCGCTGATTCGAGCCCCAGCTGCCAGTTGGCATCTGTTTGCGTGTTCTCCCTGTGTTCGCTTGGATTTCCTTCGGGTGCTCCAGTCTCCCCCACAGTCCAAAGAAAGAAACTAAAATTGGCCATAGTGTGAATGTGAGAGTGTATGGGTGTTTCCCAGTACTGGGTTGCAGCTGAAAGGGCATTCGCTGCGTAAAACATATGCTGGAATAGTTGGCGGTTTATTCCACTGTGACGACCTCTGATAAATCTGAGACTAAGCCGAAGGAAAGTGAATAAATGAATGTACAGCATTAGAGGGATAGGGGGCATTAATAAATGATTGAATAAAAAATAAATAATAAATAATAACATGGATCACTTCCAGATGAAGTAAGTTCTATAAATATATAAAAGAAATGTTATTGTAAATCATAAAATATAATAATTACAACATTTAATAATTGAATTATTGTTGATAATTATCAGTTAGCAGTCTATGATCAATATTTTAATCAATACTAGAGGAAAATAATCATATATAAAATGCAATTATAGTGAATTATAAAATAATAGTAATAATTATAATAGCATAACAAATGTTAAGGATTATTATTAATTAGTACAGGCTACAATCAATATTTGGACCAACCTCCTAGACAAATAACTGAATGATAAAACAGAAAATGGTATATTGTAAAATATAAATGATCATATTATTATTACTACTACTATAAATAACAATTTATGACTGATCATTTTATAAAGTGTTTTGTCAACTTTAGTACACCAGCAACAAATAGCTGGAAAGCTAATAGACATTTTGTAAAAAATAAATGTTTTACTTTCATGCTACTAAAACAGGGGTGCCCAAACTTTTTGTATAAAGGGCCAAAAACCAAACATCATTGAGAGCCATGGGCCGAAGATAAATATACCAAACTATTTTAACTATTTAAAGTTGCCGTGGGTCATTTCCTAATTTATTTAAAAATATTTAAAAATAAATAGAAAACGTCACTTTCAATATTAACTAATGCAGTATAACTTTTTAAATTATAACTTATTGCAATAAAAACATAAACAATCACCTTTACAGTATAACACAGTGGAGTTCAGTGCCGAATACACTAGCAGAACCTGCCTTTGCCTTGATTTGCTCACCAAAGTCTCTGCATTGTCCTCTCTCCGTCAGGTCTGCTATGTACATTTTAAAGTAAATTACAGTATTTAAATTGAAATATTTAATTTCAGTTAGCCGTTTGTAGTTTAACAATAAAATAAACAAATAAAAGGTTACATTAAAATTGAAATGACAATCTCTACACTATGCCCATCATTCTCCCTCTCTTCTCAGACAGGATGGTGGGTCAAATCAAAGGTTACCATGGGCCAACTTTGGCTGGCGGGCCCTAGTTTGGGCATCTCTGTACTAGAATAACCAGCATCACTGCTAATTGTACGTCCCAGCATACAGTAATTAACACATTGAAGTGGATCAAAAAGGTTTTTCAAAATTAACCTATGACAACAATGGGTGCTGGCTCAATAGTTTAAGGACAAATTTCATGAAAGCTGATGATCGACTTCAAATATTGACTACTGTATATATAAAAAGTTTGGAATCAAATTTCAGCATCTTAGAATTTATGTTTACGAGACAATATTACGAGACACCCGAACATTAGCAGGTCAAATTTTGGTGATTTTTGATACTCCACACGTCATAAAAAAGACACAAGCCTCGCGCTAAAGCTAGGAGTGACTGGATATCATGTAGTAGTTGTGCATGTTCTCTGTGCTTCTGATTATTGTGTATTACATGTATGCTGTTGTACTGTACTGATTGACTTTGTGCATATCTGTTGATTTGTGAACTATGTACCTGGTAAACGTGTCACGATGACTGAAGTAAACTCGTTTGCTCCCCTTCCCTTCCTCCCTCCCTTCATTTCACACTCACCTCATGCTTTATCATCAACTCATTTCTGGCCTCATTTTCTCACTCCACCTTCCCTGGATCATCTCTAATGTCCATCTGTCCATCACACCCTCATCCTCATGCGTCTGGTGCTGACCTGCCGTCTCCATCTTTCTGCAGGTTTCGTGAGTTTTGATAATCCGGGCAGCGCTCAGGCCGCAATCCAGTCCATGAACGGCTTTCAGATCGGCATGAAGAGACTCAAAGTGCAGCTGAAGAGGCCAAAGGACGCCAACCGCCCTTATTAGCCCCGTCCCGAGCCCCAGACACCCCTGACCCTGGGGGTGAAGGCCGCCGCTGCGCACAGGGAAAAGACAGGTCAGAATAAAAAACAAGAGGACTTACACGTGTTTTAATAAACCAGAAAAAATAAGTATTGAACAGGTCCATGTTTTTTCCTGGGAATAGTATTTCTAAAGGAGCTGTTGATGTGAAATTGAACCAGATTTTGGTAAAAACCCAAACAATACAGACATAAAAATAAAACAAAACAAAAAAATCTGAATAATTAGTCACGTGTAATAACAATGGAATGACACAAGGAGAAAGTACTGAACTACTGAAATGTTTTTAATACTTTATATAAAAGACTTTTTTGTTGATGGCAGTTTAAAGACGCCTCTCATATGGAGAATGAAGTCACATCAAGTGCTCAGATACAAGTTTTTTAGACCTCAACAAAGTGTAAAAATCTTGATGGTTGTGTGGGTCTCGTCCATCAAATCTGATCTTTAATTTGTATTCTATATTGAATTCAGGTCAGGTGATTGGCTGGGCCATTCTACAGCTTGATTTTCTTTCTCTGAAAGCATTTGAGAGTTTCCTGGCTATATTTTGGATCATTGTCTTGCTGAAATGTCCACTCTGGTTTCATCTTCATCATCCTGCTAATGCAGATGTTGGACTGAAGCAGCTAATATTAATTTACAATGAGGAAGGACAGAGGTTTGAAGAAGGACTAGTGAGAGATTTCAGCTGCTGTCTGGGCTTTCACTGCCTTTCAACACCTTCCTTCACGTGTTCAATACTTTTTCCCTGCATAATTTCATTTTATTATGCATAACATAATTTGTAAACTAATTAGATTTGTTTTCTTAGCATATATGGATTCTTTGGTTGTTACCAACATCTGGTGAAAATTTCAAGTCAACTGCACCTTTTAATTGTGACGTGTTCAATACTTATTTTCCCTGCTGTACGTCAGAAAATAGAATCAGTAAGATTTGTGAGTTTATTAATTGAAAATGACTCTCTCAGAGGAAAGACTTTTACATGACACCATATATAAACAATACAACTAAATTGTTTGGCTGTCATTTTGGTCTATTAGGGGCCAGAATACAGCACATAGTTTAAAAGAAAAAAGAAAATGAAGCTTATTTTATGACAGTTCAGACCTTTTTATTTCTCAAAACATCTTTCATTTGTACATCTTTCAGTCCTGACTTTATTTTCTCCAAATGTTCAGGTTATATCTCATTATTCTTTTCTTTGCACAATTTTAACTAAAATGTTCAGAATTTTATTTTTCATTTTTCAACCACATAATAAAAAAGGTTAATACTGTAATTAAGTTAAGTTAATAATAACTAATTTTATATCACAGTTCGTGAATTTCATAATTGTTTTTTTTCCTTGCGTTTTTTCTTTGTAATTCTGAGTCTGTTAAATTCAGATTTTTTTTTTATCTCACACTTTACAATTGTGAGTTTGTATCTCACAATTCTGAATTTCTTATCTTTAAAAAAAAAACTCCCTCTCTCTCTCTCTCTCACACACACATTTTTTGGAGGTAATTACTAATTCTTACTAATGTATCAGGTTTCTGAGTTTTTACATCTTGCAGTTCTGATAAGTCTTCCAGTTTTTTTTCATCTCACAATTAACAGTTGTACACATTTCAGTTTCAACTACTGTAGTTAACTTGATTTCTTTCACCACAGTATAACAATAAATAAATAAATACACATTTCTAAATTAATATAATCTATAAATTAATAATATTAATATTGTTATTATTTCATAATTCAAAAAGTTTCACTTATAAGATTTACAGATCTGAACTTGAAGTCTAATTAAAATTAAGTTTAAATTGTGAGCTTAAAAAGTCACTATTAGCGAAAATAAGTAAAATGGCTTGTGTAGCTTTCCATGTTGATAAGTCTGCAGTATAACAGGGTATTAAATAGGACCTCTTCTTTCTCCACTCTGGCAGAGGAGGAAAGATCAGTCATTCCCATGTATCACGTATCATCTCACATCTCCTCATCTAAATGAAGATGGAAAATCAATGCTGTGTCATTAATTTACCCTGCTGATGCCTTTTACTGGGACAAGTTATTACCTACTTACACAGCTAGTGAAGCATCTCTGCCTCTGCAGACGACAATACAGCTCCTGCTCATCTGACCTCACACACAAACAACATTCATCAGTGCTTTTGTCATTTTACTCTACAAATAGAAAAACAACCATAAGCAATAAATTAGCCCTAAACATAATAATATAGATTTGTTATATATATTTCTTTTACTGATGAAGAAAAAAGGCCCCATTATCTGTGCATATTTAAGAATGTGTTGTTTATTTTAGTTTTTGTGATCATTTTGGCTGTTGGCAGCATATATTTTGGCAAAAATGTATTTTATACCAGGTTAAACAAGTAATATCAAAAACATGCGCAATGAAACGGCAATATCTTCGTCCCAATGCTAATTAAGCAAAAAGTCATCCATCGATAGTTTACATGCTTCATTAGATCACTCTCCTCTAAAACTCTTTTTGTTAATGATTTAATAACCGATCTAAAGCTAGATGCACTCTGTCTAACAGAAACCTGGCTAAAACCAGACGATTGCATTACCCTAAACGAGTCTTCACCTGAAGGATATCGTTATAAACACGGGCCTCATCTTAAAGGAAAAGGTGGAGGTGTTGGCATAATATATAGTAACAGTTTTTTGTGTCACTCAGCGATCTGACTTCAAATATAATTCATTTGAAATAATAGTGTTGTATACAGTATGTCAGTGTGTAATATAAACAATAAATTTCAGTCTAAATGTATATTGGCTGTATATAGGCCTCCAGGGCACCACACCGACTTTACAAAAATAATTAGCTGATTTCT
Organism: Danio kyathit; assembly: GCA_903798195.1. Lineage (NCBI taxonomy): Eukaryota > Metazoa > Chordata > Actinopteri > Cypriniformes > Danionidae > Danio > Danio kyathit. The sequence continues at coordinate 18,509,256 of LR812539.1, read as the reverse complement.
TTAATAGTTTTGGCCGCAGATAAAGATTTAATTGTTGGTGATTTTAATTAGTGGTGGGCAAAGCGAGGCTTCATGAAACACTCAAACAGTCAAAGCAAATGTGTCGAAGCTTCGAGACGTTTCAAAACCCATCTCTACAGTGACACCTAGTGGTCATTTTTTATGTATTGCTCTGGAACTGTTTCAGTAAATTGTAAATTGAGAAATTATACCACACGTTGTAGAGTTAAGTTTCAAGTGATTTAGTGGAGCAGTGAGAGTTCCTGACTAGCATGCAGAAATCATGGGTTCGAATCCAGGGTGATGCAGCTATAGATGTTAGTTTTTAAATGCTTTGTTCATGTAACTTGTTTTGTTTTAACATTGGTCTGACATCCGAATGAACACTTTGTGAATAAATATGTCTTGTTTTGGTCATAAAAAATAACATTATTAAAATACATAAAGTAATGTTTTTCAGAGTATTTTTACAAGTTAGGATTCGAACCCGGGACTTTTGCAGCACAGTTACTCTATGTACACGCACAATCCACTAGGCTACTTGAGATTTTTGTCTGACCCTGTCAGTCAAACACAGATTCACCAAGCCTCGAAACGGTTCTGAAAGGACTGATGCTTTGAATCGCTTTAGTCATGTGACCTGGGTGTTTCGAAACACCTTAGTCATGTGACCTTGGTGTTTCGGATCATGCTTCGGTGCAGTATTTCAAAACACTTGTGCTTCGGGATCTCAACACGGTGTTGAAACTTAAGTTTTACGTCAGCCATCCCTAATTTTAATATTCATATAGATAATGAAAATGATGCAACAGCCTGGTCTTTAGACATACCAGCCTCTGTTGGTGTGAAACAGCACGTCTACTCATCGGACCTACTCATTGGCATTATTTTTACCTTAGACCTAATATTATCACATGGTATCGATGTTGAAGTTGTGCAGCAGAGTGATGAAATTAAGATGAATTGATTTCCATTTTGTCTTTAGAATTTTAACTATTTAAAAAAATATATATATTGGAATTTTGTTTTTATATTTAGGATGTGCACATCAAGAAACCTTTTTTCCTGTTGCTTTGCCAAATTAACTAAAATTAAGAAATGGGGTGTATTGGTTTTGGATTAGAGTTTTATATACTGAATAATTTGTATGTTTTGTTTGGTGGGTTGGGGGCACCCCAAGCTTGTTTTTTTTTGTGACACTAATAATTAGCATTAAATTAACATTGTTTTTTTATTGTATTAATTTAAAAAATCTGAGATTTAGCTATAATACATGGGTTATACATTTAGTTTTTTTTTCATTATTAAAAACAAAAGTGCACAGCCAAAGGGTTTAAAACTTTCAAATGAATCCTTAAACGTTTTGAAAGCAATCCTCAGGACTGATGATGTTAAAGAAATCTTTGAAGCATAAAAACATATATTAAAATGTGATACTTTTATTTTGTTTTTTGGTAAAGGGTAACTTTTTTTAATTAATTCACAAATGTTAAATGGTTTGAAGACAGTTTTTCTTACGCTCTGCAATTTTTTTTTGAAAGATGAAAAACAACTAGATGAAACATGCACACATTTCATCCTGACTTTTGTTCTTTTGTGATTCCTCCGCAGGTTTTGTAGAGCTGGAACACATGTTGATAACATGCCAAATGTATTTGAAATCACAACAGATCAAGATCATTGGGGCTGGGGATAGAACTGAAGCGGGACATGAGGAGGACGGAGCCGTGTGATTTTCCACCACCACCAGGCTCAATGGACCTTTTTTTTGGACTTCAGTGTTAAACTCAGGGGAGCCGCGGTGTTACCGGACCATACCGTACTCCCTTCTCCAAACCCCCGAGCCCTTATTTTGCAGGACCACTGGACACGACTGAAGACCAACACAAAAGTATATATTTAAAAAAAAAAAAAAAAAGAAAAGAAAGAAAAACAATGCCAGCCCTTGGAAGGCTCTGAATAAGTAGTACGGAAGAAGAAGAAAAACACTTTTTAAAACTAAGATAGACTTTTAGATGGGAATCATGTAATATTGAAGACGTCTTTGGGAAAACTTTTTAAAGAACTGTTTTAGAAACCAACAAAAAGGATCAAAAAAAAAAAAAAAACTTGAAAGAACTTTTTGGAAGGATGTGACAATTCAGGACACGAACTTGCTTCGACTCGGGATGGCCAACTTTTTTTCTTGGAGTGCCTGTCCGTTTCCAGCGGCATCGGCTGTCAAAGCACAGTCTGCGTCCGCTGGGAGACTCACCTGTCATTCCTTAGTTGTGTAGGGACCAAATGACCAAACCTTTTTATCACAAATGAAAAGAACAAAAAAAGAAAAGAAAAAAAAAAAAGACTTGTTCCTGTAACATAATCGGACCACTGCATCTCTTGCTGTGCCAATCGGTTTAAGAGTTGTATTTAAGAAGAAAAAAAGAAAGAAAAAAAAGATATATGTATAAAAAGAACATATATGACTATATGCATACATATAGATTGCTGATATGCTTTTGAATACTGGCAGAACTATTTCCGATGGCCCGTTAAGGCTGTTCACTTCGCTAGTTTACAATTACTGCTCAAAATGAAGAATATTTATTTTTATTTCTCTTCTAGTTTTTCTCTGTGGTGAGAGAAAGGGTGCATGGGAAGGGTTGTTCCATATTGCAGCCTTACCTTTTCTATCTTACGTCCTGACCTTGTAGTTAAGAGACCATCTTAAAGAGGTTTGAGATAAACAATCCTGTTTATATATATAGCGTACATACGATATGTATATGTATAGCAGACATTCGAGCAATATGTATTCATATGTATGCACTTGTACAGCATATATATGGATACATACGATATTAATCCCAAAACCCATATATGTATTTATATGCATATATTTTATATGTGTGTATATATAGAAAGCGGCTATTCAATATGTAGAGCTGTAATTTTTTTGTAGATTTAAGCTGGAGTTTGAAACCACTGCTCTGCTTTGGACTTTTACCACTGGAAGAAAAAAAAAAATCTCGAAAATCGGCAGCTGCGAACTGCAGGCATTCCTCTCGATCCTATAAATATATATATATAAAACGTTCCTTATTCGCCAACAAATACACACACACAAGCATACATAAGTTCAAGGGTAAGAAAACTGATTCAATTTGTGTATATATGTGTATATGCTACTTACAAATGCAAAAAGGCCTCCTCTCGTTTGAGAGTTTAAAGAGAATCAGGATCATTAGTACAGAATATGGACATATCTGCCTCCCGCCTCATTCGCAAACAAACAAAAACGTTATTTGCGTTTTTTTGTCGCGCGTCCGCGCATGCGTCGTCAAATCATCTGCAGTGCGTCCATACACCTGACAGCACTGTGCTACGACACCGCTAGCAGCCATTCATTATTATGATGATGTCAAAACAACGCAAACACTCGACTTCTTTTTAAAAATGCAAACGAAACAAAAACACGACTACTATAGCTACAGCTATCTGCGAAGCCTTCAAATATTTGTTGACAAATCTGTGCAGCTTGACACCGCCATTTACCGAAAAACACCCACTCGACGCGTTCTGCTTACGGTTACAATGAAGTGGGCATTATGTACGTTTTTGCACAAGTATCGTCAGAATCCGCATCACATTGCGTGTTTACATGCGCCGCTTCGAAGAGGTTTTCGAATTTCTCGCGTTTAAGGACGACTTTTGGTTATGCTTTGCAACTGCTCTATTATTATTATTATACAAGATGGCACTATTGTAAATAGAAACGAAGATTCAGTGGGGGGGGGGGGGAAACAAGCAGTAGTTAGTTCACCTCATTTCGAAAGGGGAATTCGCTTCTGACGTGTTCCGAGAATGTTTGCATCTTGCCTTTTTAGATCTTTCCGACACATGATCATTCAGGTATTCCAGGATCGTTTGCCAGGATATGCATTCCGCCTGTTGGATTTTTTCCGTCTTTCTCTCGCTCATCATCTTCCTCCTTGTTAACCGTTTTCAGCTGCAACTGTTTACATAGCAATCTGGAAAAAGTGTAAAGTTGACAAAACCGACAAAAACGACAGAAGTTTTATTATAAATATATATAAGTATATACATGAACTGCTGAATATACTGTAAATGTTTTTTCTCTTTTTTGCTCTGTTCCTCTGTATATAGGTTTGCATATTTTATAGTCTTTTACTTCTATCTAGAAGGACTGGATGACAATTTAAAGACAAAACAAGCTGAATTGAAAGCAGGTAAACTCTAGTCCTTAGAGATGCAGTATGGCTGTAAGGTTGATTACGAAACGTACGAGAAGCCAATCAGATTCGATCAGAACATTTTAAGGTCACTTTCTGCTGCCAACATGAGTATTTATTTGCCTATTTATGTATTTCATTTATGTCATTTATTAAATTATTGTTTTTTTTATTATTCTTTTGAACTACTAATATGTTTGTATCCACACTGAATATCATTTTGTCATTCAAGATGCTTTTTTAAAAGTATATTTTTACATGTTTTTTGTATCGTGAGACACAATGGAACAATGCAACTGGCAGAATCAGGGTAATCCTTTATAGAGAATGTAGAACTCATGAAGGACTGGTGTCAAAAGTTTTTTGCTGCACCTGTTAGAACTGTCTGCTGTTTTCTTCTGTTCTGCGATTCCATGCGTCTGTCAGAACTCCGATGTGCTTCACTGCTTTTTCCAAACACACTGGAAAGAAACAAAAAAAGAAAATATGGAAGAAAAACTGCACTAATCCATCAGACTCTCAGCAACTCTGGTTTTATAGCCGTTCTTCATTAGCACTAACTGTCTTCAACTCATCAGAAACAGTCTGAACTTACAGAAACAATGCAGTAAAATGAAAAGAAAAAAAATTCAGACATTTTGAGCACAGTTGAGCGTGCTGGGTAGTATCTGTGGATTTTTGCCAAGCCTATCACAATGAGATTGAGCTGTATTAGCGGTGGAAGTGCTGCCGCAGCTCCTGCCCTGTTCTCAACTACACGTTTCTCTGGTCCCTAGACTCTCTTTTGTAATTTTACTGAATGACGCGTTTCCGCTTAAGCCCAGTAATAAAGCACAGTGTAGAATAAAGCAGCATTAAGCTTGTCCCAATTCCTGCTGTATGTCTACACAACTTGTTTTTATCTCTTCCTCTGTGTGTTTATGGATTTGTAGCACGACTGATGTACTCTGAAACCACTTCAAAGGTGGTGGGTTTATATGCACACACACACACACACACACACACACACACACACACACACACACACGCGCTCTCTCTGAAACTTTCTTTACACCACTTCAGATCAAATTAGACCAATAGCCCTGAAGCAATGTTTGGCTGAATCCCATTGCATATACAGATGATTCGCAGATCTAGTTTGAAGTATCAAAGCATATTTGCTGCATATATTGGAAAAGCAAGGGAGTAGGAAAGTGAAGGGACATGGTAATGTCTTTGAAATGTATCACAAATATGAGTTGTGGGGAAAAATAATGCGTAGGGCATTCTGAAATATTTTTTTCTTTCCTAAATTTAGCTTTTTATTTCTTTTCTGGCTACAATGTTATTGGTTAAAGACTTGTTTTTATGAAGAAGAGGGATACGCTGATATAAACTTTTTGACTGATACAGATAACTGATAACTAGGTTGGAGGTCGATAGCCAATATTGTCGCTGATAATTAATTTTTTTAAAAGATGTTCTGCTTGATTGCAAAAACAAAAGGCAAACTCATGTAGCGAACAACTAATTTGACTTTAAACCTTAATTTCAGAAAGGTTTGAACTGATCTGTGGTGTGTTTCCCAGACAACGACGTAACTCACGGCTGAACTATCATAGTACAATGCATCGGAAAAGAACGATGTAGTGACAAGTGTATCCCAAACCCCTAGTTTCTCTTCGCAGATCCATCGTTCAAACCACGTTAGTTATAGCGTAAAACGCCCATAATGATGCTCTAAATGAGGTAGTTAGAATTTTTTTTGTGTAAATTATATTGTTTTACATGCACACGCATTTAAAAAAATCCAATATTAGTTGTGGTAAAAACATGCACTCATTTTTCATATTAATTGAAATATATGTAAATGGCACATATAGAGTCTGTGTTTCCTTTACAAATATTGAGAACATTAAATATTCTAAAACATAAAATCACTCACAAAAGCTAACACGTATTCTAATATCATATATAAATCATATCAATAAATAAATAATGAGGCTACTTATTAAGAAATGAAATTTTATATTAGGAAATGAAAAAAAAAAATCCTACTTTAATAATAATTATTATTATTAAGTAGTATATTGTTTATTTATTTTTTGAAAAGTCTACTTTTACAATTTGACACATGCAAACCACTACAGAAATGTTCTAACCAACAGGTCCATGTCATATACAGTCCAGACACAGACAGCCTACTCTAAATTAAAAGAATTAACGTATGCTATGTTTTTTTTGTTTTCAAGTTTTAGAGACGTAACTTAAATTCCACATTTAAATAATAGGTCACCTATAGCTTTCGTCATGAGCAATGGGTGTGACAATGTTACCAAAGTGCACTGCAAAGGGAACGCAGTTGTAAACATGAAGATCACTAAAACTGAACTGTAAAAATACTTTGAAAGCAGATAACACCGAAGAGAGATGACTATTTTTTTTTTTATAATTCCAAGTTTAAATGTTAGAATGTTCTAAATGAATAGGGCATAGGGGGATAACTGGGAATAGAACACAGCCAGGAACTATGTTTCTAACTACAGCTCCAGAGGTGTCGTTGTAAGCGTACAAGTTTGCGACGCAGTTTGCAAATGTTCATTGGATTGATGGATTTGGGAAACGGCAAATCAATGAACTATGTTTGTAACGATGGAACTTGCGACCTTAGTTAACGATGGTTTACGGAAACACACCTCTGAATTGTATTAATTATATCAACAATTCTTTTCCGCCCTATATACGTTTCTGGAAATGGCAAAATATGTAGCCAGAAGTACATATGGGTGCATTTTGTCTTTAAAATGAATGTTCCTTTTCGCGCTTACCTCTATATGGACGGCTTTCCTGCTGTTACAGTTTGTCCAGTTAGCTTGCCATTTACATCGGCAGACTTGAGACGAGGAGTTGACCACGACGACAGGGTTCAAGTCCGGTGAAGAACAGTACATGAAAGCAGGTAAGACAAAAACAGAAGCCAAAAGATAAAATAAGTAAATAACAGGGTCAGAAAGTAGTAAAATATGAAAACGTGGTAAAAACCAGGAGAGGCCTTTTCTTTTTCTGGATTGCTTTTTAAAACTGTTGCTTGGGGGGGGGGGGTCAATTTGTGCTTTTTAAAACACTATTGGTTGGGTTTAGGGAAAGAGGAGGGTGGGTCAGCCGATCGTCAGTCAATCGACAGCGGCCTCTGGTGGATTTATGCGAGAACAGCAGGTGCGAATGGCACTTGCGAGAGAAATTTGAGCTTTAAAAAAGCATACACAGCAACCTCTGGTGGATTTGCAAAAACAAAAACTGCAAAAAAAACATGGCTCCTGGGACGTATTTGGCGGTCTCCAGAAATGTATATAGAGGTTTGTTTTCAGAATAAGCCTGGGTTGGAAAAAATACAGAATTTATTAGCTTAAAGATATCTGCCTAATTTTGTTATCGGCTTGATAACGATTAGATTAAAAATAGTTTTAAAAAAAAAAAACTTACGAAGTTTAATTACTGGGTTTTAAAGCTTAGGAAGCCTAATAAATTATTTTGTTTAATCTGCTTGCTTTTTTTCTCAAGAAAATGTAAAACAATATAAATATATAATCAATGCCCTACCTTACTTTTTTTTTTTTGGATTTTCTTGTTGCTCTATATAAAAGCTTTTTGGTTAGGTTCTTTTTTTGCCAATTTTTTTAAATAAAAAACAGCATAAAATGAATAAGCCTGTATATGCACATTTGTAAATATTAACCAAAATAAGGTTTGACAAAGAATGTCCTTTTCATAAAACTTAATTTAAATCAACAAATATATATCATCATATACCTGGCCATCCCATTTAGTTTGGGTCACAGAGTAAATTATTTGTATGTATTTTACTTTTATTTCTATTTATATGTGTATATACACTCACCGGCCACTTTATTAGGTACACCTTACTAGTAGAAGAACTACTGCCTTAATCCTAACTGCTAGAACTGCCTTAATCCTAATAAATGATTACAGTATTTTTAATAAGTTTAAATATTAAAATTAATATTTTGGACAAATGGCTATCGCTAATTGCGGGTAATACTGTCATTTAAATTTTTATGACTGTATTTTGCAATTCAGTCCAGGTTTTCCAAATTCACAACATCGATGCACCAATAATGTTACATTCAACAAACTCAATTGCGTGATTTTGTAGTAAATGCTGCAGTGACTTTAACTTCATCTTACTGACTAGTCACTCTTACTAGAATTCCTCATTTGTTCAGATGACAGTGGGATTACACATTACAGATCACAGCAACTGTTCTTGAGAAGCTCTTTAACCGTACACACTGCCAGTCTACGTCAGTTCCTTGGAAAGCCTGAGGAGCTGCTGCCCAACCATCTGTGACTGAATAAACAACACCATTTATTAATAAACACATTTTTATTAAGGCGAAAATAAACCTGGAATACAGCAACGTCATGAGAAAAAAAAAAAATACAAAAAATTAAGACCATCATTTTTTTCAAGTCACTAAAAAGGCAGAATTAAGAGCACAAGAATGGTTAATAGTGAGTTCTTGTTTTTCAACCTGAGCGTCCATTCTAACCCTTCAACAGATGAAAAAAATGTCTTCTAAAATCTCACTCTCCTCCAGGTCTTGCAGAGCAGATCGACTGGGCCCAAACGGAGAGTGAAGGGTCTTGTTAGAAGACGGAGGGGCGATGAAACTCTTTCGGGATGAGGGTTTGTTTCGGTACGTCTCTGGATTGGAGACAGGACTAAAAATGTCCAGGAGCTCAATCAAAGAGTCGTCCAACCTGACAAGAAATAAATAAATTAAATCATGAGTCAGCGTTAATGTTTACATGCCAGAATAAAAGTGTACAAGTCACATACATTCAGAATTATTAGCCCTCCTGATTATTAGCCCCCTGTACATTTTCCCCCCCAATTTCTGTTTAACAGAAATATTTTTTTCCAACACATTTCTAAACATAATAGTTTTAATAACTCATTTCTAATAACTGATTTCTTTTATCTTTGCCATGATGACAGTACAAAATATTTGACTAAATATTTTTCAAGACACTAGTATTCAGCTTAAAGTGACATTTAAAGGCTTAACTAGGTAAGCTTGGTTAATTAGGCAAGTCATTGTATAACAGTGGTTTGTTCTGTAGACCAGTGGTCTCCAACCCCCAGGCCATGGCCAGCACCGGTCCGTGGATCAATTGGTACCGGGTTGCATAAGAAATCATTTCCATTTATTTATTATTTGAGTTTGAACAACCTTTATTTTTTAAAAAAAAATCTTTTGTTGTGAGAAATGACTGCATTCTCTCGGTTACATCTCGGTCACTCGAACGCCAAAATTTAACCCACAAGTTAGCAAATAAGTAAGAAACAGAAAGACGTCTTTGGAAAGTTTCTTTGTAAAGGGGAAAAGGCCCAGTGAAGGACTCACAAACTGCCAAAGGTATAGATCCGCAACCCATTTGTAATTAAAGACGTACTCATACTCTGCTATCCGAACCGTGCCCAGGCCCGTTTCCGGGATCGTTTGAGAAGTGTGAGTGCTCTGAACCGGGCTCAAGCACGGTTTACATTGCCGGCCCTGGCCCAGTTGGAAGAGGTGGGCCTGAGCGCGGTTCACTTGGGCTCAGGCACCGTACGCTTGCACTCACACTGCCTAAGCCCGAAACTGAAAGCGAGACGTGACTTTTAAGGGACTGTATCATATGGATTAATTAATCATTCATGCTGTTCAATGAACGCAAACTGTCGTAGTTTACTAAAGACGCAAACCCCTCACTGCACGACAGCTGCACCTTCAGCAAACCTCCTAATTCCTGCAGCACGAGGACTTTGAGCGTCAAAAGTGGCTGATCTGTTCGGCAAAATATTTGACTGCGTGTCACTGCATATCAAATGACTTAAACGATATAACTAAAGAAATCTCCACTATGCTGAGCGAGAGCGCTTCTCTTTCTAAACTAAACAGCGCGTCATCGATGACGTAAGCGTGCCCAGGCCCGAATGTAATGAGTCGGGAGGGGGGACAATCGTGCTTTGGCCCAGTTCAACGCAACTGTACATAGTGTGAGTACGCCCTAAGTCAGGTGAATCCAGCATGTCTGTGCAAGAACATCAACCACTGGAGATAGCAAATGACGGCGGCCGTTCAAATATTGCATCTTTTACGCGCGCAAGTTTGTTATTTTCGCTTGCGCCTTCCAGGCACACGCAGATGAAAGCATCTTCAGAATGTCTTGAGTATCGTTTTGTCAGTTTGTCATCCTCTTAGTAAACGGTTGATGGTCACCTAGCAATCTACATATACTCACTAGGGTTGGGCGATGTTGACCAATTTGACATCATATGATGTTTAATGTGAAACATCGCGATTGATGATGGCATTGTCGTCGTAGGCGGCTGTGAATGAATTATTTATAAATAATTAATTAATTCATAAATTAATTATTTGTAGCCTACCGTTTCAACTACCTGACCCGAATGGTCTTTGTTTTACCCATAACCAAATCATAAATAAATAAAGATAAGTTACTTTTAAGCACTTTTTCTGCGGGACTCTGCCATGAATAGGCAGAGTGATCTGTGTTGTTATAATGGCGTCGACAAACTTGGTTGGTAACATCCAACAGCAACCAACCAACAGTATCTGAGGTTTTTGCTAAAATTACTAAGCGTGAAAGCTAAAGATTGAAGCAGCGTACTGACGCTGTGGCACGTTACCTAATAGATTCAAAAGACAGAAGAGTTGTTAAATAGAGACAAGATTAATGAAATATCACGTTTAACAACTATAGTGAGACGATGGCATCGTCTATCAGCCCAACCCAAATATCCACTCCCCTGGCTCCTGTAAAATTGTCAAGCATTGACCGGTCCGCGGTGATAAAAAGGTTGGGGACCATTGCTGTAGACAATCAAAAAAAAATTTGCTTAATGGGGCTAACAATATTGACCTTAAAATGTTTGTTTTTTTTAACTAAAAACTGCTTTTATTTTAGCCGAAATAAGACTTTCTCCAGAAGAAAAATATTATAGGAAATACTGTGAAAAATTCCCTGCTCTGTTAAACATCAATTAGGAAAAATTTGAAAAAAAAGAAAATTCACAGGAGGGCTAAAAATTCTACATACCATTCAGATTGCCCTACATTAAAACAACACTGTTGCATCTGACTAGACAACGGAGTTCACGGGCTTTTAAATGTGTGGCCTTAGGCTGCGTATGAAGAACAAGCATGTTTTTTTTCCTAGTTTGGCAGGAGAAATAAAAGAGCTGAGCGAGGAGATAAATAAATAAAAGGATAAATAAACAAAGATTAAGCTAATAAAGATTCAACCCCTCAGTCGAGGTGCTTAATAAATTATTCATCGAGTACAGACGCGCACATTTCAGATATAAAACATGAATTCTTAAAGCACGCTCCACTGATGCTGCTAACATAATTCACTGCTCATTCTAAACAGCGCTGATTTGCATCCATGCAGCAGAGGAATGAGTGGCTATTCAGACACATCTGTGTGTGTGTGTGTGTGTGTGTGTGTGTGTGTGTGTGTGTGTGTGTAGGATCTCAGCTCTTATGAGAGGCAGAAAACAGTGTCATCAATTGACATGTGAAAGCTGTATTTGCTACACGACCATGATAGCGATGATTATCCACTATTTCCTTCCTGTCTGACATTTTTTGATATCATAAAAGTGTCAGACAGCTACACCTGAAAAGTTTTCAAAGAAAGGTAAATAGAAATTAAAGGTTGTCAGAATGCTGAACTTCCATCCTTCTTGAGCGACACTTTAGCTCTGGCTCAAATCTAGTGGCATGTTTACAGGCTGCATATCCTTCTAAGACAACATCATAACTGATGGAACATTACAAGTGACTGAATTGGAGCACTCGGTAAAGACAGCAACTGCCTGTAAGACTCCATTCACAATTAGATTTTAATGAAGTTTTGTGCTATTATGTTGCTAAATTCAAATGCAACGAAATATTGTAATCACTTCAATCAACATTTTTCCAATTTTGTTCAACATCTGGGGTTTATTTTTGCTACATGCAACAAAAAATATGTCAAAAACATTAAGATTTTCTAACTCTACATGATACACTGAAATGTCATGTCAAAATCTGCCAAATATTAACCTATATGATAAGGGAAGGATGTTCCAGTCCTATCTGACAAACGTCTTGTTGTTCATGTTGTAAGAGCAACAAATAATAACATGACCTCTAGTAGACTACTAGGAAAAATGGCAGAAGGTAGATTTTTTAGATTAATCATCTGTTGAACTGCATCATAATCATCACAAATACTGCAGAAGACCTATTGGAACCCACATGGACCCAAGATTCTCATAGAAATCAGTAAAATTTGGTGAAGGAAAAATCCTGGTTTGAAGTTACATTCATAAATGATCAACTGGAAGTCAAGTTATTATTTGTTGTTCCTAAAACTTGGATAGGTGACGAGACTTTTTTTAAGTAGTGTAAATATACCTGTCGATTTTAAAGGAATAGTTCACCCAAATATGTGTTTACTTAATATTTACTCACCCTCGATTTGTTGCAAACCTTTGTGATTTTCAGTTTTTGGTTGAACGCAAAAGAAGATATTTTGAAGAAAGCTGAAAATCTTTAACCAAAAATCATACTGTTAGAAATTAAGAGACTAAAATTGAAATATAAATTAAAGTAAAAAAGGTTTTATTAATCAAAATCTTCCATTGTCAACAGGTCAATAGTGGAGTGATGTATAATGAACAACTCGTACAAAATGTACTTTTCAAAGCATCTATTGAACCACTTGCACACCACGCATCAGAAAAACTTTCATGTTTACACGAAAACCACCAAGTGCATGGATCACAGCCTTTTCAGATGAATGAACTTTGGAGCTTGCCAATCCAACAGCTTTTCTTTGCAAAGAAAATAGTCAAAATAACTTTTTCATGAAACCCATTAGGATAAAATAAAATCAGATCTCTCTGATCTCTTCTCATCCTGTCTTTAAAAACTAAAATTACTCCTCCTCCTCCCAATGTCTATTTCAGTTGACCAGGTGAGGACTGTGTAAACTGGTGAATCTGTAAAAATGAGTTGAGGCTGACAGATTGATCCCCAGAGTGTTGAACACATGTTTGCACACAGGTAGCTCTGTGGGGTTCCTGAGCACCTGTTCTCCTCATGCTGGCACTGATGAAGGTGCCCTACAGAAGCTTTGGAACACATCCTGCATTGTGTTCTACTGCCAAAGATCGCAAACCTCCACTTCCCCGAGGACTGCAGAACAATTGATCTCACTTCACACCTTACCAAGACCTCCAAGAAGCTGGTCCTGACAGACCACCTGAAGCCACTGCAGTTTGTTAACCACTGTTATGGTTTGGACCCTGAGCTTTAAAGGTAGCGACCATTCACAATTAGCAAAACTACATCTGCTGCACAATACTGGTGATAAAATTAGTATGTGTCCCAAATTGCAGTATGTTGAATTGAGTACTCCAAAGTTACCCGGGTGGTCAACGATTTCCAGTAGGAATTCAAACTGCAGACCCATGGGTACTCTAATCGCTAATATGTACATGATTTCGATTGAAACTACAAATGCAAGTAAAAAATAAAAAAGGTGTTAGCAAACTACAAAAATGGAGGATGTGCAAGATTGACGGTTAACTGGAGAGGTGTTGGTAAAGTTGTTTAAATGATTCTCATCTGTCCTTCTGGAATATATTTATTTGATGTTTTCCAAGTTATATTTCATCTGCATCAACAATGTGAACTTTTATAAGACATGTAGGGTCAACTTCTGAATGCAGAAGTATAAAAACATCTTAAAAGACTTCTCTTCATGAATAGCAGATTAACCTGCTGCTGCATCACCAATATGGCAGGAAATTAAAAATGAAAGAAATGTGGATTATGTGACAAGATGATTAAAAGGGCAACTAAGCAACATAACGGTCCATTGAGGAAGTAGTATGTCAATATTTGCATACTCTTCGGTTATATACTCCTTAAAAAAAGTACATGCTTTTAGGACAAACTGGGATGCTGCACACTTGTTCTAACTACTGGCATTAAAAAAAAATATGTAATATGTTTAAACCTTAGTATGCATCCTTACTGTCTTTATGAGATCACTGGGTAAAATAATAAATTATTAATCAATCAATTTAAGTACTAAATAAATTTATCAGTAATACTTCTGTTGATACATCACTTTTTATATGACTACTTTCATAGTGCATTCTATGATTGCTATGGCAAAAGACATGCAATGATGCATTGCATTAAAATTTAAATTTCACTTCCTTTGTCTACCTAAATTCGGAATATACACTCCATATACACCAATGTATTAGCTATACTTTGCTAGTAGTGGGATAGACTGACTGACGGATAGACTGCTTTGCTTTCTATTTAAGATTCCAAATGGATTCCAAAATCTACCATTCAAACGTTGCAACAGAAATCAAGACTCAAACAAAGAAAACTTTTTCCCAATCATGAGCCTGCACTGTAAAAAATGCTGGATTCCACAAAATTCTTTCATGTTGTCCCAACACAAATGGATTAATTTAACTTAATTATTTTTACAAATTTAAGTGGACTGAACATTGAAACCAATTAAGTTGTCCCCAAAAAAAAGTGTTGTTTCAACTCATTTTAAATAAGTAGTTTAAACAAGCAGCAAATGTAATTGTGTGAGCTGCTCTTATCTTATGATTCTTCTGCTGTAGCTCATCTGCTTCAAGGTTTGACATGTTGTGCATTCACAGATGGTCTTACTGAAGCATCAGTCTGGCCATTCTCCTCTGGCATGAACAAGGCATTTTCACACACATAACCGCTTCTCTCTAGATATTTTCTCTTTTTCTGACCAGCCTTTGTAAACCATAAGGATTTGTATGTGAAAATTTCAGTAGATCAGAGATTTCTGAAATACTCAGACCAGCTTATCTGGTACCAACAACCAAGCAATATTTAGAGACATTTAAAATCACCTTCTCCATTTTGAGGCTCTTTACTATACAGGCAGGCATGCTGTAAAGCACTGCTATCTGTTTGGCTGATTTGGCTTTATTAGTACCCAATAAAGAGGGTTGGTGAATTCATAATGTCTTAAAATAATGCCCAAGTAGGGTTTGCCGAAGAGCAAGCCTCTCCCACCTCTCCTTCATAGATACTTCCCCATGTAAGTGATTACCAACTACACGTCACATTTCTCATTTCCAGTTGCATTTCAGCAACAGCATGAAACAGCTAATGTTGACTCTTACATTGTTTTTGCACTGTAAATCTGTCGAACTGTATTCCAGTCATTTTACTCTTGCAATTTTGCACTGCTAATATTGCATCAGTTGGTTATTATCATATTTGTTTGTAACATAATAGATATTGCCAAGTGATTTTATTAAGAAATGTACATAACTTTATCTGTCAGGTATGCTTCATCTGTACGAATACACAGCTACTTACAAGAAATACTCACTAACTGTCAGTCTGCAGCTTAAAATATTCACTCACAATAAAAAAAAATGCTTCAAATAGTTCAAAACATCATAATAGGTCAAGTAGCTTAATGTTCTTTTCCTTTTAAGCCTGAAACTTGAATCTAGGTTTCATTTACGTCCAGCACCTATGACAACAATAGTGTAACGTCCAATCCGGGAATCTCATTTTGTCAAATGGCAATCGATTTGCAATCCGACAATTCTCCTGCACATTTGCATCGGAGAAAGAGAGCTTACACTGAGGGTGGATGGCTGATGGGGTGGGACTTTGGCAAGGCTCCCTCTTGAAATGTGAGAATTAGCATTTTTATTTGTTGATTTATTTAACGGACAGGCCTCTCAAACAGCCATCCATCAACGGACGACATTGCCGATATGAATAATGCATTCCTTACCGCCGGTCACAATCTATAACAAGGGAAGGAGTAGGTGTAGTTTGGGCGGGGGAGGGGGATGTTAGGGCGTTGGTAGAGGAAATTGCCGGAGAGAATGCTAATGTGTTTGGCAGTCATATTTACCCAAACGCTTTCATTGCTTTTCACAAGGTCCACTGGCGAATGACCATGAGACATTAATATCACTTAAGAGGAGGTCTGCTAATCCCTAATGCTATCTGTTCATTCAACGGATCAGCTAAGGGTTGGAAACGGAGTTCAAGATCCCTGAAATAGAAAAGTAGAGCTGAGCAGTGTGATGCCAGTATTTAAGTCACTTCATTACTGAAGCAAATTTCTGGAATCACGAAAAAAAGACACAACAAATTTTAAAATAATAATATTAGCAAATGGGTCAGTGACAAAAAATGTGTTTTCAAACATAAAAACAATAAAAGTGTAATGCAGCTTTACATTTTGTTCTGTACAATAGATTTGTTCTGTTTATTTTTACTGTTCTGAGGAAAAAAAATTACTATACATTTGCTATTAGGGATGATCAGATAAACTGATTAACCGTTAACCGCAAGGATGCATTTTTATGAATAGTATCATTTTTTTGATTAATGGTTTCAGTTAAAATGGTTAAAAAAAATACAAAATAAAAAAAATAATTTAAAGTTTTTTTTTTAAGCTGCATAAATGTGCAACACGTACTTGCCAGGCTGTAACTACAGATGTTTTTGTCAAAGAAGCTAAATGAAAGAAGCGAAAGAAGAATATTGCTGATCACAGTTTGACACAGACAAGTTGATGCCAAACCAGCACCAATGGTGACTGCCTGTCTCCTGGATCTGCGTCATAAACACCTCACTGTTTTTGCACAAGTGGAGAAATAAGCCACAAACTCTGCACCATTTGCCATTTGGAAAATTACAATTATTAATAGTTCTTATAAAAGAACCATATTTGAAATAGCCTACATAGCCTAATCTACGAATCACAAAAAACAATGAATTACCAATGATTTTTGCATAATGATAACTCCTGCGCTGATACGTGCACATGAACCGCAAGTGAGACGGAGAAAATGAAAGCACAAAAGCTCTAAGGTAAAATCAGATGCTCAAGACAATTTTCTATAGACCATTTCAATGTGGTCATGTCATTGGCCCATGAACATTTCCTGCTTATCAAAGCATTTATTAACTGTAATAAGAGGCAATTTAATTATAACTTAAATGTTAAAACAGCTATCATAACATCATTTATCAATATGTGGCTCTATTTGTTTACATCCCTCAAAATTGTCTATTACAAATGTTGACAGAGGTTTGTGATACAAGAATTACAGCGGAGCATTAAGTAAATCCATATTTTTCGTGGAACAATCGATTTGACATAGCCTGACGTAGCTATTTGACGGAAGAAAAAAAAACATGTAATTGGAAAAAACTGCCTGCTGGTTCTAAAAAAGGATTCAGTCAGTGTTTTCGTTTTGTAATCTAAATTTGCAATTCAATTGAAAATATCTAGAGCAAGCCTATTTATTTTATACTTTTTTTATGCTGTTGGAAACACTGTGGGAGCTTGAAGATGTTCTGTTGTTAATATGTTTTGTAGGCTATGCTGTTGTTTGCATGTTAAAATACATCAGTATTTTAAAATGCAATATTTTATGTGTCAGACAAAATAGACGCGTCAATAAAATTTTTATTGTATTATTAAATAATAATTTAATATTAATCTGACCGGTTAACGGTTAATATTCGGTTAACCAGCAGCAGTTGTCAGTTGGAAAAATTAACCGAAATGAGCATCTCTACTTGCAATAATTTACAGAAGACACCAACTACAGTGTCAATCACTGCAACAATAATTTATATACCAAAAGAACTGATCAGGCAAATTTAGAACAAGAATAATTTGGTGTTAACAACAAAATAGAACATCTCGTCTTAGACCCAAATGTGTGTAATTTGTAAAGTATAATACTACATCACATACAATTATTCCTATACAATCATTTTAATAAAATACTTCTAAGGAAAGCAGCCTTCACTTAAAGCAGAACAATTTCCAATACTCTTGTAGAGTGTTTCTGAATGAAAAATAACATAAAAAAAAAAACATACTAAAATCTTTACTGCATAAATCATTTTCCAAACCTGAGCATTAAAAAAAAGAAAAAAAAAAAGACTCATTCTCCCATCAATGTGAGAGAGAAAGAGTAAAATACAGAGAGGGAAAAGATACAAAGAAAGAAACGGGTTCTACTTCAGTAATTCCAAACAAAAGACAGTTTATCAGTTTCCTCCGCCTCTGACTCCAGCTATTTTACTGTTCTCATTAAAAATGTCCGACACGCATGAGAGCCCAAACAAATTTGTAGCCCAAACAGCAATATAAAAAAAATCCTAAACGCCCAAATGCCGACAAAACTGCATGTCAATTTTCTTCTAAATCAATAGTAAGCTGAGAAGCAGCACAGGAGCGCTGACATTTCTCACTTCAACTCTTATCAACACAGCCCTGAAAATTTTAATAAGATACACAATTCAAAAAAAATGTTCCCCTTGTAAAGTGAAGAGGAGTTTACAAAAGATGGCCTAAGCCTGCACAGGTTAATTTAAAATGGTCGAGGTAATTTGAAGGAGGAACGTGGCTCGATAAGTGTATTGTTTTGACTATTCTTGCAGCGCTTGAGGAGTTTTATCAGTATGACTGCATAATTCATCTCTTTTGTGACACTTACAGTGCAGTTCACTCTCCTGAACAAGATCAAGACTTTTTTCTTGTCTAAAAGGAAATGTGAGTGGACTTTACAAATGCAAAAATGGCTTTTGCTGAATATTTTTAAGATATTAAATATTGGATAATATTAAATAAAACATTTTAAATGAATATTAAAAAGAATGTTATTATTAATTAACATATTCTTATTAAATTCTGCATGTTTTCAGCATATTATGTTTTTGCCTATACATTGCTATCTGGTTTGGTAGTGCATTCTCAGTGAATGCTGTAATGTCTTTATCAATTTTTTTTTTGTTTGTTTTATTGCCCATCATGTGAAAATTGTGTGATTATTGAAGTCTAATTGCTAAAATATACCGTGCAAACCAAGTATTGCAAGACAGGGGTGTAACATGAAAAGGTGCAACTTGTAGTAAGTTGGCGTAACTTGCAGTTATCAAGATCCCATTGAACCATGCAAGAGGTCACAACGAGATGTTGGCAAGATGGTGGAAATAATTACCGGAGAATATTTTCATCCAATGTTTTCATGAGTTTTCTCCAAATTTATCCACAACCAATTTAATTGATGTATTATTATATTCATTCACTTAGCAACTCCACCATGCAAGTCCACTTGCTGACCACTTCATCCGTTTTGTCATGACAGTTAGCCTACTCGAAGTCGCCTCCCGTGGTTGTAAATAACAATACAATGGCAAGAGCATCAAGTATGAAAGCCTCGCAACTCTTGGCTGTACGTTAATAACAATGATGGTTGGGTTTAGGTTGTGGGAAGGTGTAGACGTTAATAACTGTGATGATTGGGTTAAGGTGTAGTTATTAATAATGATGATAGTTGGATTTAGGGTTGTGGTAGATATAGACGTTAATAGCTGTGATGGTTGGGTTTAGGGTTGGGAAAGGTGTAGACGTTAATGATAATTGTTGGGTTTAGGGTTGTGGTAGGTATAGACGTTAATAGCTGTGATGGTTGGGGAAGGTGTAGACGTTAATAACTGTAATGGTTGGGTTAAGGGTAGGTGTAGTTGTTAATAACTATGATGGTTGGGTTTAGGTTTGGGGAAGGTGTAGACCTTAATGATGATTGTTGGGTTAAGGGTTGTGGTAGGTATAGAAGTTAATAGCGGAGATGGTTGGGTTTAGGGTTGGGGAAGGTGTAGACGTTAATAACTGTAATGGTTGGGTTTAGAGTTGGGGAAGGTATAGACGTTAATATCGGTAATAGTTGGGTTTAGGGCTGAGGAAGGTGTAAACGTTAATAACTGATGGTTGGGTTTAAGGTTGGGGAAGGTGTAGACGTTAATAACTGTGATAGTTGAGTTTAGGGTTAGGGAAGGTGTAGACGTTAATAACTGTGATAGTTGGGTTTAGGGTTGGGGAAGGTGTAGACGTTAATAACTGTGATAGTTGGGTTTAGGGTTGGGGAAGGTGTAGACGTTAATAACTGTGATGATTGGGTTAAGGTGTAGTTATTAATAATGATGATAGTTGGATTTAGGGTTGTGGTAGATATAGACGTTAATAGCTGTGATGGTTGGGTTTAGGGTTGGGAAAGGTGTAGACGTTAATGATAATTGTTGGGTTTAGGGTTGTGGTAGGTATAGACGTTAATAGCTGTGATGGTTGGGGAAGGTGTAGACGTTAATAACTGTAATGGTTGGGTTAAGGGTAGGTGTAGTTGTTAATAACTATGATGGTTGGGTTTAGGTTTGGGGAAGGTGTAGACCTTAATGATGATTGTTGGGTTAAGGGTTGTGGTAGGTATAGAAGTTAATAGCGGAGATGGTTGGGTTTAGGGTTGGGGAAGGTGTAGACGTTAATAACTGTAATGGTTGGGTTTAGAGTTGGGGAAGGTATAGACGTTAATAACGGTAATAGTTGGGTTTAGGGCTGAGGAAGGTGTAAACGTTAATAACTGTGATAGTTGAGTTTAGGGTTAGGGAAGGTGTAGACGTTAATAACTGTGATAGTTGGGTTTAGGGTTGGGGAAGGTGTAGATGTTAATAACTGTCATGGTTGGGTTAGGGGTAGGTATAGATGTTAATAACTATGATGGTTGGGTTAAGAGTAGGTGTAGACGTTAATAACTATGATGGTTGGGTTTAGGTTTGGGTAAGGTGTAGACAATAATAACTATGATGGTTGGATTTAGGTTTAGGGAAAGTGTAGACGTTAATAACGATGATGGTTGAGTTTAGGGTTGTGGTAGGTATAGAAGTTAATAACTGTGATGGTTGGGTTAAGGTGTAGAGTAGGTGTAGACGTTAATAACTGATGTACAGCATCATCTTGCTGACAACATAGTTTTGACATCTGGGTCTCCATAACTTCAAGTTACTCTTCTAACATTCTACAAGTTACGCCCCTTCATGTTACACCCCTGTCTTGCAGTCCACAGACAAACCCTACTCCGCAAAACACTCAACTCAATCATTCTACTCCACAAATGGTGCAGGACGACAAACATGCCAAAGTTTAATACTTTAAGTTGATAATCCTTCTCACAAAGTATGAAAAATAGTAATAGTGACACTTGCCTTAGCAGGAACTTTAAAAGCCCTGAATGTACATATCTAAGCGTGTTATGCAAGAATCAGTTTTTGGGTTCACACACACACATCAATGATTTTGCCAATAAAAAAGCAGAGTGAAATGTTATGAACTCAAGCAGACACGAGACATCCATAATCATTTTCATTATCCTGAGCTTTTTTTCCCCATGGCATCTTTTTCCTTTTAAAGCAAACTTGTTTTAATAAAGTGCTTGTCTATTGATTGACTGTGGGCTGACAGGATTGTTGTATTAAAGTGTGTCCCTCCGGCATCAGACACATCACACCCCAGGCCAGACCTGAGGTTGTTCAGGAGACAGCCTGGCGGTGTCCAACTTCTTGCTTCTTAAAAAGATAAATAAATAAAAACTATAAAACCACTGACTTCATTGATTTCTTCAAATCAGGTTTAGTTTGAATAATGCAAAGATGCATTACTCTCTAGAGTGTAAGCTACAATAAAATATTGATCTTCCATACTTAAAACTTTTCATAGTTAGACAGTGCAAACACGATCACCTCATTAGAGTATGTTCCTGTTTAGTGTGTTTCCCGTGATGGTCTATCAAACATCCTGAGATTTATAAGGACACGCATGCATTCGTTAATTAAAAATAAGGTAAACATCAGATGTACTTAAATTTTACCTGATAAATGAATATGATTAATGCACATTAAGCATTTAGTATTTCTTGTACGTCACTTATGACCATGGGAAGTCATTCATGGTAGTTTATTATTATTTTTAATTTATAAAAATTCATGATTCAGTTTATCTTATAATTCTAATTCTTATAAGATAATTCTAATTCTTAGTCCTTATGATATAATTATGCCCTTTTTAAATTCATTTATATTAAGGCCCAATCCCAATTCTACCCCTTAGCCATTCCCTTTACCCCTCGTTTTGCGTGTTCACATGAAGGGGTAGGGGTGTCCCAATTCTCTTTAGCTTGAAGGCGTAGGGCTTAAGGGAAGGACTAGATACCTCTTATAACTGAGATTTTTCAGGACCACACACGAAACCAAGGGGTAAGAAAATTCCCCAGAATACACCAGCTACAACGGCAGTATAGCTGCCCCCGGAAGCCAGGAGATGCACAAATTAGTATTTTTGTCAATATTACGAATTTTTACAACAAACAAGGACTTGTTTTAATACATTCATAAAGGCGTTGGTGTTTTACCGTTATGCTTTTTTTTTTTTTTTTTTTTTTTTTTTTTTAAACGCTAAAATAAAAAACACTAAATTTTGCTATATATAATCCATAATAATAACTCCTGTATATTCTGACACATCTGACACTCAAATACCCTGTCAGAAAAGTCTAGTGTCTGGGAATGACCTTTTTGCAGTGTCTGGTATACTGTTAATGATTTTTTCGTGTGTTTAGATGAATAGGGCCACGATCTAAATACACAATACAGTTATGAGCTTATTGCCACATTATATCGTTATGATAACATGACATTGTAGCCTTCAGTGATTTCCTGAAAAACAAAAATAGAATTGGGATTGGGCCTAAATATCTAATATTAAAAACCAAAGCATAAAACACAAGCTTCCTTCAAAAAATTAAGTGTCTCACGCATGATGTATCAGTTTCTATTATATTTTTACCACAGATAAAAAAAAAAAAAAAAAAAGATGAATATAACACACACTGTACATCATGTTTACATTTTTCCAAAAATAACTTGTTTGATGAAAAGATATATCAGGCACAACAAGCCAAGAAAAATATCTAAATGCGTTACTCACAATGACTGACACACATCTGCGTGCACATGTTGTGCTTCAAATGATCAGACAGGCCTGAGCAAAGAATTATTTCTGAATTTCTGTATTCACAAACATTTTTGGATTTTTTTCAGCAGCTTGAGTAAAAATCTGGGTAGGGTTCCACCAGCTGTTCGTATGTTCTTTCTTAAACTAAAACGTAAAGTCCACACTAGGGGCTTTGTAACTACTAGCTAGTTTGTAACTAAATTTGTTCTTACTTCGATTGCACCACATGTTCTTAAGGCAAACCGTAGTTAGTAGGTCATAAGCTCTCCGTAAAGTCATGCGAAGTCGCATTGAATGACGTAATATCCAGTAAAAAGCATGCAACTAATGAGCCTATATATAACTATCCTATGAAAATTAAATGATAAATTACATTTTTAATAGCACATTACATTCAGTCACTATAACAGACGATGCACATACCTGCAATCGCGAGCCGTGAATGCACGCAAAATACATATGATGTTATCAAAACATTAAACTTGAATTTTTTTTATTCTACACGTGAAGAGCAGGGAGAATAACTCAGTCATGAAGTAACTCTCGTTTTAATTGATGGATGCAATTTACACAAAACATTGTATCATATCATTGCAAGAAAATTTAACTCTTCATTGACAAACCAAAAAATTTGGGTTGTCAAAATGAATTGTTTCTTCGGTGCACCACGATGCAGACGCGGACAATTCTGTATCGGTTCAGTAATAGATCATAACTGGTTATATGGTCCATATCGGTACATACTGACGTCATTTACCTCATATGCGCAATGTCATGGTAGCTTACTATATGATTAGGGAGGCGACTGCAAGTAACTAAAACACACCAACAAACTCTGCACAATTCACTGCGTGTGAGTTTGCAGGACAGTCTCTCACTGACACTGAAGTTACAGCAGAAGCCCCTCTTTCACTGCGATTGAGAAAATGAAAGTAAACTCCATTTCATTCTTTCTTTCTTTTGTTTTCTTTTGTTTTCTTTCTTTCTCTCTCTCTCTCTCTCACTGTGGCCCTTTAACCTGTTGGCATGACTTTTCCTTGTCTGCACAGAGCAAGTTTTCTCCACCACGTCTATCATGGATCAGCTGGGATCGTCGCTGCCGTTTATTAGTGTCACTCATTGGTGAACAGCGGCATATTTATAGTTGTATAGAAAAGATGACCTTCACGGTCAATCACAGTCTTTTCTGTGAGCACGTGAACACAATGACAAATCAGCGATGTTTAAGAACGTGCTCCACAGTGCTTAAATGTTAAAAGGAAATTGGTACCAAATTCCAGTATCGTGACAACCCTAATATAAATATATTTTTACATTAATACAAGAATTCTTGTGCTGTGAAGTAAAATATAACATTGTGTATGGAAAGCATCATCAATGCACCGTGATATCGAATTGAACTGAATCGATGGCATGATAATCGTAACCGAACCGTGAGACCAGTATAGGCTTACACCTTTGTGAAAAATGCAAGATTTGGCAAGAAAATACGGTCATTCTTCATTATTATCATGAGCTCCTCAATGTAAACTAATCTCGCCGTCGTCTCTTTTCTACCATTATACATGGAGGACGCTGCTGTAAATAATTAGTTGGAACGTAGCGTTACATTTAAACTAAGTTCAGTGGTGCAACACAAAAATATTTAGTAGGGCGTAATTTGTAACTTAGGCCCAATCCTAATTCTATTTTTGTACCCCTAATCCTTCCCCTTGGCCCTTGAAACAGAATGTGAAGGGCTTCAAAATATTGCCCTAGGAAATGGGACTCCACTACAGCACCTGCACACGTCATCGCGATCTCATGCTTCATATGAGATCAGACCATAGCGACTGCTGTAGTTATTTTAATTGTTATTTTTTGGTATTTATCTTCAGGAAATTACTGAAGGAAACGATATCATGTTATCATATAACAATATAATGTGGCAATAAGATCATAACTATACTGCGCATTTACACAGTGGCCATATTCATCTATGTAAACACACAAAAAACAACATTAACATTATAGCAGACACTGTACAAAGGTCATTTCCAGCCACTAGACATTACTGACAGGGTATTAGGGTGTCATCAAGTGTCAGAATGTTGTGGGACTGCTATACAGGAATTATTATAGATAGCAAAATGTTGTCTTTTTTTTTTTTAAGAATTTTTTTTAAAAAGCATGACTGTAAAACGCAAACACAGTTATGAATGTATTAAAACATGTGCTTGTTTGTTGCAAAAAATCGTAATAATGACAAAAATACTAATTTGTGGATCTCTTTATTTCCGGGTGCAGCTATACTGCCGTTGTAGCTGGTGTATTCTGGGAAATTTTCTTACCCCTTGATTTCGAGTGTGGTCCTAAAAAAAAAATCTCAGTTCGAAGGGGTATTTACCCCTTCCCCTTAGCCCTACACCTTCAAGCTTAAGAGAATTGGGACACCCCTCGTTTTGCACGTTCACGTGAAGGGGTAGGGGTGCCCAATTCTCTTAAGCTTGAAGGACAGGGGGTAGAATTGGGATTGGGCCTTAGTGTCCCCTTAAGTCACAACTAGGCTATGTTTTAATTTACGCACTGCTGGTGCAACCGGCCCCTGATGTGTAATTATATACTATCCATGCATTAGGTCGCAATATAACAAACCTGTTAAATAAATTAACTTTTCAATCAAACGTGTAAATAAAGAGCCACCTCATTGCCTAATTTATCACACATCTTTGATTTGACGCTTCAAGGCTGCTTGATATAATAATGAAAGGTTAATCTTCTGGAATAGCCACTACAAATTCAACAGTTTGACTGTTCATTAAGAAACGCATCCTCTGCCCTGGTTCACATCTGGCCCTTCCCGAGATCCCAGGTACATATTAAGCATACACAAGTATTCAATCCCCTGTCAGTTCTGACATTCTCTTGGTATGCATACCACAAATATCATGGCAGCACACAAAGCAGCCTAATTTTCCTGGCCCCTGTAAAAGTTCTGCCTTGATAATGAAACATCTGAGACAGAAAGGTACATATTAATGCAAAATATTCACCATAACATATAAAAAAGGCAATTACTTCTGAAGTCAGTACATTTTCTTCTAGGAAAAAAAGAAGAAATATGCCTTACAAATGACTTACAAATAATCTGCATTTTTCAGAGATGGTGTGCTAAAC
Source organism: Danio kyathit (assembly GCA_903798195.1). Taxonomy (NCBI): domain Eukaryota; kingdom Metazoa; phylum Chordata; class Actinopteri; order Cypriniformes; family Danionidae; genus Danio; species Danio kyathit. The sequence continues at coordinate 18,482,905 of LR812539.1, read as the reverse complement.
AAGACATGCTCATGCTCATGCTCTCGCTGTGGGGGTTGGAGGAGGGAAAAAAGACATGCTGTCACATTAATTACCTTTCTACGTTAAAAGAAAACGGTAATGAATTTCCTTCCCTATCCCAGAGTGTGTCTCGCGCTAGCGGTCAGTGATTCATTCTCTGCCTCACTCTTTCTCATTAAGCTGAGGGAGGCGGCGCGTTCTCGGCCCGGGCTGGAAGACTCGGTTCAATTACACCTGCTGCTGGGCCCTGCTACGCCAGCTAATGGGACTCAGCTTGGCTCCTGTCAGCCTCAGCGCTGGCCGGCAAAAATCTTCATTTAACTCATCAAATAGGCCTCGCACTGCGTACGGCCCAGACCAGCTTCCCCTTTTTTTTCCATTCGCTTCTTGTGCCTTTTTCCATGTTTTGTTCTCATTCCCCCATACATCACCTCTCACACCCCTTCTCTTATTTCACATTCATGCATTAAGAAGCTCTATCGCAGAAGCAGGGACTCCAAAAACACAATTAATGCATGGTTTTGGCCCCTGCTGTGCTGTTGAGGCGAAATTGCTGTAATTTCCCTCTTTTCACTCCTTTTTGAATTGAACTTGTTAAATTGTATTTACTTGTATGGGTCTTTTCATTGAGTTTCCAGAGAGTGGCTTCTCTCAAGCACCAAAAGCTCCCCCCCCCACCCCGTCTATAAATTGCAACAGCAGCCTCTCTACAGAATCGCGAAATGGTAGTTGAGTGACCAAACTGTCAAGTGGCAAAATTAAATGTTTTGATCATGTAAAAATACTGAAAGGGTTGCGTTAGACTGCTGGCCTGGAACTAGACAGGCTGGGATGACTTGAAATGTGCATATAAAGAAGCCTATTTATGACAGGGAAAAACAGAAGTGGGCTAAAAACCGAACCCTGAGGAACTCACCGGGAAGCCTGTGGAGTGCTAGGAAGGCCGAGACGAATTTTGGGATGAGCAGATGTGTGGAAGCTTTGTGGAACCACAGGAGAGGTGGCCATATCTTTCTTGGTAATGGAGATCTCTGTGGGGAGAAAATGAGAGATACTTGAAAGGACGTAATGCAAATTTCCAATTAGGGAGGTAAAGTAAAAAGCAGAAAGCAATAAGTTATTCATCTCTTGTCAGCGTACCTTGTGAAAGCTTTGGTGCAGGTTGCTGAATACCTGATGCATGTTCCTGTATGTTACTTAAAGGTTGGGGAACACTTTCCTGCAAAATGTGTGATTCTCCGTCTTTTATTTCATTTCTTAATGAAAGAGAGGAAAAAATATTAGGCTACGCCTCTGTCCAAAGGTTTGAGATTGATCACGAAGGCTGCTTTTATTCAATTAAAAATACAGTAAAATTTTGTTTAGAAAGTTTAAAAGTGCTGTATGTAAGTTTTTGACTCTTCTAAAGCATAAAAATACCATAATATGTTTGCAGATATTTAAGAAACATGCCAAGTGAGCATCTTGTTTATCTGAAAAACAATGCTGAAGTCAGATATTCTGCTTTGAAAATGTCTGTTACGTGCCAGAACGTTGTCTTTATTTTTGTTCTTTTAACCAGCCCAATGCCAGTTTAGCCAATTTTATTTCAGCACCCCGGGATGCCTTGTTGGAAAACCGCTTATTTCATTTATTCATTCAGAAAGGCTCTAAAAGCATGCGCCCATGACCGAAATGCAACCTCTGGTGGACAGTAGCAGACTCCGAAATAAGACGAAGATTTAGAGTTCCTCATGAGGTTATTAATTAGCAAATAATATAAATATTACAAACGTATACATTAGGTGAGCAGGTTACATTGTAACCCTGTGTCCTAACAACAATGCTACGTGATGAGATTTGCAGAAGCAATTTGGCTGTTTGCACCAGATGAAATACAACAGAAATTTAAATACAGCCATTCAGAAGCACAGAATATGCATTCACTCACAAAATGGTAAGGTTTATAATCTAATTAATACATAATAAACCTCTTTACCATTATTAAATGTACATACTGAATGATTAATATTTGTTAACTTTGCTTGCACTGAGTTACAGTTCTAAAGTTCAATTTCAAGCAGTTTATTTTATTTTCAAGATCTGAGGTGAACTATCTGCTGCTGCTTTCAGTAGTATGCCATGTAAATGTCATGTAAAATGCCATTTAAACGTACATTATTAGCGTTTCACACTGAATAAAGCACATGAGGTGTACCTAAGGTGATCATTGTCAGTTTTCTGTTGTTCAGCTGCAAGAAATAGAAGCCATTTCTAATAAATCACTCCGAGGTGTTGGTTAGAACAAAAACTAATTTTAATACGTAAAATATTCCTTCTATCTTGTGCCATTGCTTTTATCTAGAACACGATTTAAATCTAGTCTTTAGTCTCGATCGTCAGGTGGTCCTCAATCTGACAACCTGTGCTTGACAACCTGACAATCTGTGCTTGTGTTCGTTTTGATCCAGGAATGCAATAGCTACGCAGTTCAACCACTGGATATACAAACTTACATACTGCACCTTTAAATATGTGTAACATTATAAAGGTATTGCCTATAATATAATTAAATGTATATTGAAAACATATTGAAATATTAAAAGAATATAAAAGTTCACTACCATAAACTTTTCACTACCGTATACTTAAAATGTTTAAAGATAATTGTTTATGTTTTATTTTATCCAGAACCATTCAATGCAGCTTTAAACGCCAGCTGTACCTGTGGGTTACCTGATCCGTTACAAAACTGGACTGTGAACCCTTATTAAAACTGCTGTCTCCATTTAGGCCTTTCTCAAAGTCTGTTGTGGTTGCTTGCTGAAGCCTTCAAAAGAGAAAAATTCAAAGTAAACTGTATCAAATATTACTAGAATTTTTTATGACTACCACAGAAGTTAGCTGAAAATTTCCATCCTTTTACTTTTGTTTTAAAAAGTGAAAAAAGCATGATGACAGTACAGTTAAATACTTTCCAGGTGCATGAACATCATTGCATGCATGATTAGTCTTACACTTTTTAACCAAACCATGCAAACAAAAGGCCTGTGTCAGGCACGTACTTGCTGTACTGAAGGTAAGACTGGCGCAGCTGCTGGTTCTGGTGTAAAAGTTTCTCTTCTTGTTGGGCCAACCGAGCTTTAATTCTTTCCCTCTCCATTTCCAACTGTTTCTTCTGCATAAGTAGACACCGTCGCTTCTCCTCCCAGTTCTCCTGACCAGACGGTGGCACTAGTCCGCTTCGATTAGCTTTGTGCATGCCACCATCTTCCATTCTGTGGCAGTGGCACTGATGAGAGCACTTGAGTTTAGAAGCACCACACAGTTTCAGGCCATCGCAGGCTGAAAGCTTCCTGTTGGAGAAACTTGGATCACAACATGCATGTTCACAATCGTGACTGGTGCGCCTGTCATGGACTTCGCAGTTCTGCTCACTGCTGGAATGTGCACTTAAAGGTCCAGTTGAGAATGAATGAGTGCACTCCACTGACCCGCCTCTATCAGTTCTGCTCCCTAATGAACGGAGCTCCAAGTAAGATCCATCTAAAGCAGTTCCTCTCCCGCCGCAAGACCTCCTGGGTCCCCCTTCGCTGCTAGGAACCTGTGGGACAGGGCAGAGGTGTAGATAATGTACATGTCACCTCTGCTCTTTTTAAAATATGGTCACAAAGGCAAGTTTTACTCAGGGGACTCAGAGAGGGTGGGCTCATCCCAAGAGGACGCTACAAAACCAAGGTCAATCACCGCGGAGATAAACATTCAGGACAAAGGAGAATCGTCCGCCTCTGAGGGGACAAAAATGGGCTGCTGACTAATTCAAGAGGAGGTCGCGGAGCATGTAAACATACATTACTCACATCCAAGGTTTCAGAGAGGACAAGCTCATTTCCCTCATACAAGCCTAAGATGGAGGGTACACGAGGTGCATGGTCTAAACTAAAACAACTGAAAAAAGAAAAGCAGTTTTTCAGTGTCAGTTAGTGAGGTTTTATGTTTTGTTTTTGCTTTAATATTTTTGGTGACAGTGCCTTGAAGGGGATGATTTTCGAGATGGAACTTCTCTGAGAGGGGTTTTAGTGTGCTGACAGGTTAACAGTTATAGATGCTTAAGTGTCAGCATGCCAAAACCCCTCTCCGAGAGGCTGCTTCTCTAAATCCATCCCCTTTAAAAGCACTGCTGCCAGAGCCATCAAAACAGCCCTTTTGTAACAAATTCACCTTCAACACATTTCAAGGCAATTACTGTTGGGCTTCAAATAGCCTGCTGAGAGCAACTGTGTTGTTATTATGAATAATCTGGAGATCTATGATAGTTTTGAGCAATAAAATAAGGCTTTTTATTTGTTGAGTATCTGCTACCCGTTGGCAGAATTAGTCACAATTAATTTACTATATCCTTATATATTCTTTCTTTATGAAAACTGAGAATTAGTTCTGTTGACAAATGTGTAAAGAATAAATGTATTTAATTCTCTTTTTAATATACATGTATATACAGGGTACATGCAGGAATCCTAAAGGTACTTTCAATACCTTTTAAAGACTTTCTTAAAGATCTTCTCAGAATATTTCAAGAGCTCATCTTCACTTCAAGCTCTAATCAGTATCAAACTTAAAAGGTGCAGTAGGTGATTGTCTTCAGAAACATTTTATGTTGTTCTGGTTGAAAGTCTCTTCACATTCCAATGATTACAGTAAATTATCTAAATGTATTTATATTATCTTGGGTAAGGCATAAGACTAAAAAATGTTCATCCAATTAAAACAGTGTCGGGCCGACATCTCTCATAATTCTGATACGTAGCTCAAACTGTCTGTCAGCGAAAGCAGATTTGAGCTACTGCGCATCTGTTGGTACGCAGCTCTGCCGTTTGTGCATACACGTGCTGCGCGTTCACGAGTAAGAGAGAGAGCGAGAGCAAGAGCAAGCGCGAGAGGTAAAAATATGCTGAATCTAAACTTTTTTAAAATCCTGAATCAATATTGGAGTTACTTTTGCACGCTGGAGGACGGACGACACCATGGCTGAAGTATTTCTGTTAGACAGGTAATGTTCTGTTTTAAAACTATTTTAGTCACACAGAGCTGATGTAAATTGGGTTGTTATGAATGGGTTATATGCCACAGCGACTGAAAACTTCTGGCGATTGATGTGACTACTTTCAGTTTCATAAGGTCCTTTTACAGCATCGATAATGTAGATTTTTATTTAGTTTAACAAAACATCAGTAAATAGCGCTATTCTGCCTAGCCTGCTTTACTGAGCTGAAGATGGTTTTATATTCACATTGGTTCATTTTTGAACAATGACAACCTGCGACACGGTATTGTTTACCGCTATTCTGAATATTCAGTCAGAAATAGCATGCAAGTATGGCTTTAAAATGAGTGTAATAATAAGTGTAATTTCTGCACGCCGCCGGCCAAGCTTTAGCTCACACATGAGAGAGGGTGGTTCTGCTGTTATCTTTAAAGGGTCACGAAAAACCAAAACACATTTTTTGAGCATATATGTGTCCCACACTGCTATAAACACTATTAGGACACATATATTGCACTAAAAAGTGAAATTTTGAGCAAATTAGTTATTTTGAGCAAATTAGTTCTTCCTGTTTGAAACAAATTTTTGAAGCTGTGTCACTGTGATTAAATACTTGCGTGTAATCCAGTGTGGAGAGTGGCTGTCTGTACCTGCAAGTACATCGTGACGTCTCTGAGTGTGCAGCATTAATTCATGAGAAAGACTTTGTTCAAACCAATCGGCGCGCTCTGTTGTGTATGCGGTGCAACTTCATTAATATGCATGATAGCTTCGAAGACTATTTTACCTGTTACAGTGTTCAGACGACAGGGAGATGCCACGTTGTGTTGCCAAAACAAGTGAAAGAACAGGAATTTAGAGACATGGGTCATCAATGTTGCATTTATTAGTGTGCTGCGTTTATTAATGTGCTGCAATGAAGGTTTTGTTTTCCTTTTCCTGCTATGAGAGCGCAGCTGGACTCACATGTGGATTACAGTGGATTACAGTGCACGCGACACGCGACAGAATGCGTTTGTAAAGAAACAATTTTTACCAGAGAGCTTTTCGCATGTGGAAATGATGAAATCCGGATTCTCCTTTTAAAAAAAGATGCAGTTCCAGTTTGATTGTCCAGTCTCTACATTTGGTAAGTGTGTGTGGGAGCAGTGCCCTTTGTTTGTTCATTCAGATGGCAAAGTTACTTCAAATCGTCAGCAGTGCTCTTTCAGCTTTTAAAGACATACCTCAGTCAAAATTATTTAGTTACTAAGTTTACAGTATGTTAATATCACTGCAATATTATAGTACAATATTATAGACTGAAAGATCTGCTGTAAATGCTGCTCTCCGAATGTAAACATGTAAACACAGCAATCTAACTATTACTGTCGTGTAGAATTTTCGCCACATTTTGTGATAGGATAGTCTATACACACACGGCTTTCTGACACTTCCTACAGAGTGCATCTAAGTTTCCGAGAAATGCGGAGGACTTTTTTCTCCCATTCGCAGTGCGGTACCAAACATCCCATTAAAACTCCACTCTTCCAGCAGTTCCTCGCTTTCAATATCTCGTTTGTCACGGGGGACATGCAGGAAATGTTCCTGAATAAAAAGTGAAAGTGCCAAACTGCAGTTAAAGTCCACAAACTAATAATTTGGCAAGTAATTCGATTACTGATGTCCATGTAAACGCAGTCACTGTCCTTCTCCCCTGCGTCTGCGTGCCCAAACGGAAACTCCCATATTTGCAAATCCTTATAAAAGGAATTATTAATGGGGTTTGCCATAGGCAAAGTCCATTCTTACTATGCTATAGGCAAAGTCAACTCTTACTATTATTCTTCTTCTTCTTCCTTCTTCCGTACGTTTTTTCGGCGCGTAACTCGTCCCGCAGTTTTCGTCCCACACCCTTGAAAGTGGGGTCAAATCGTCCGGTCTTATCGGGAATGGTGTGCTATGACTTTTATAAAGGGTGGGGGGTTTTTTGGCCCCGCAGGGGCCAAAAAACCCCCCCAAAAATCCCATTGACTTAACATTGAGCCGAACTTTGACGAGTCACAGCACTGACTGTGGATTTCATACAAATATGGGATTCACAACATCTGTAAGGGGTTGCAGCCTGAGTGAGAACATACCCCGCACGGGGGTATAAGTTGTACCCCTGGGGTGCTAGGACGTCCCAAAGTGGTCCCATTGACTTACATTGGCCCCATTGACTCCCATTCATTTCCTAGTAGCCCGCCGGCATAGCACTAAGTACAAAAGACAACGCGTTACATTGACATTTGTGAATTTCGTAGAAATATGGGATTCACCACATCTCGAAAGGGTTACAGCCCGGACAAGTACATACCTCGAAAGGGTGTAAATGTTGTACCCCTGGGGGGCTAGGGGCTCCCAAATCGTCCAAATTTCCCATTGACTTAACATGGAGCTGAATTTTGACGAATCACTGCGCCGAATGTGAATTTCATAGATATATGGGATTCACAACATCTGTAGGGGGTTGCAGCCTTAGTGGGAACATACCCCGAAAGGGGGTATAAGTTGTACCCCTGGGGTGCTAGGACGTCCCAAAGTGGTCCCATTGACTTAACATGGCCCATTGACTCCCATTCATTACATTGACTCCCATTATAAATGTCACATATCAATCACATTACATAGCAGTGTCATACAGACTTGGGGGTGGGCTTATTTGACTCAGGCAACCAACCAGCATCTCAATATGATAATGAAGCTCACAAGCCACGCCCCCAAACTGATCCCATAGACTGCCATTATAACTGGCCTTCATGCATATCTTTGCATAGCAGTGTCCGATTGACTTGGGGGTTGGCTCATTTGACTCGGGCAACCAATGAGCATCTCAATATGATAATGAAGCTCACAAGCCACGCCCCCAAACTGATCCCATAGACTGCCATTATAACTGGCCTACATGCATATCTTTACATAGCAGTGTCCTATTGACTTGGGGGTTGGCTCATTTGACTCAGACAACCAATGAGCATCTCAATATGATAATGAAGCTCACAAGCCACGCCCCCAAACTGATTCCATAGACTGCCATTATAATAGGCTTTGATGCATATCTTTGCATTGCAGTGTCATACAGACATGGGGGTGGGCTCGTTTGACTCAGGCAACCAGCCATATCAATGTACACTTTGTAACCACACCCATAGCAACAAAGCAGAGTACCCTAGCAACCATTTATATTGCCTATATCATGCTAGCTACTTGCTATCCAAGCTAGCTTCATGCTAGTCATGTTAGCATTGTGTTAGCTACATGCTAGTCATGCTAGCAACTCGATTAGCATAATGCTAACATGATTAGCATAATGCTAACGAAATGCTAATTTTGCTATCATCATGCTAGCAACTTGATTAGCATGTCATTAGCATTATGCTAACACGATTAGCATCATGCTAGCTACATGCTAATAATGTTAGCATCATGCTAGCAACTCGATTAGCTAGTCATTAGCATTATGCTAACACGATTAGCATCATGCTAGCTACATGCTAATCATGCTACCATCATGCTAGCAACTCGATTAGCATGTCATTAGCCTTATGCTAACACGATTAGCATCATGTTAGCTACATGCTAATCATGCTAGCATCATGCTAACAACTCAATTAGCATGTTATTAGCATTATGCTAACACGATTAGCATCATGCTAGCTACATGCTAATCATGCTAGCATCATGCTAACGACTCAATTAGCATGTTATTAGCATTATGCTAACACGATTAGCATCATGCTATCAACATGCTAATCATGTTAGCATTATGCTAGCAACTCGATTAGCATGTTATTACCATTATGCTAACACGTTTATCATCATGCTAGCAACATGCTAATCGTGTTAGCACCATTGTACCCCATCGATTTGCCACGCAAACCCCATTCACATTTTCTTTAGGAAATGTACAATTCTAGTTATTATTATTATTACGGACTTTAAGACCCCGTGGACACCATGATATATGAAAGGTGAATTCAGCTGATGTTCAAACAACCTGTAGCATTTTTTTCCAATTACTCTGAAATGTCACATTAGAAGTAAAATGAGTTATGAATGCCATTTCTTGTTTCATGCAACCTTGGTGGTTTAATGTCTCTCCTGTGCAAGACAAAGGGACAAATATGGGGGGGGGGGGGGGGGGGGTGACATACAACTGGCCAAGCACAATCTAATCAAGAGAATTACTGGTGGACTTCCATTCTCCAGCAGTAAGCAAAGTAACCGATATATATTCAAGGTCAAAATGTTAAGACAGGCGGACATGGACAAATGTATACGTGCATATACGGCATTAATTCATATCTCACTACATAAAATAATCTAATAAACAAAAATAAAACAAATAATATAAAACACAAATTTCACCCTGCATTTATTTTTTTTAGGATAAAAGAGAATATGCCAGGTGAGCATTCATAATCTCAAAATGGAAAATATCAGCCGATAAATTGGTCGGCCTATCCGGATTTAAAGTCAGTTAGTGAGGCATACAAATGAATCTCTATCTGCTGTGGTTATACAATGCCATGACTGATCAGCCAAAATTTCAACACAGCATAGACTATACAAATTCACTGCACGAACATGTTCAGTCTGAGCCGTTTTCTGGCCTCTCTCTATCGCTCTCTCCCACACACAGACACGCTCTCTCTTAGCACTCACCTTGCTGTGGGAGCAGGACTGATTGAGCAGGGTGATAGACTTGTTGAGTTTCTCTTGCTGTTGGGAGAGGTACTGCTGATAGAGTCCCAGCAGCTCCTGACACTCTCGGTACTGCTGCTGTAGGCCTGGGCTGCGGGTTAAGGGTCAACACGCACTGAATAACACTGCCGCTGTTCCCACTTAGACTAAAGCTCTCTCTCCTCCCAAGCCAGACATGGTAATCCATTTCACCCAATGTAGTGTGGCCAACCTAATGCTGAGTAGGCAGGAGACTTTATACAGGAGGCACAAAAGAACCTCCTTTAAAGTAGTGCCTCAAAGGAAATGAGTTCCTGTAAAAACAGCAGTGTCGAGGAGTTAAACACTCAAATCTGTTCTGAAATGGCTAAAGCTGATATCATCAAGCTTGAGAAAAGAAATGTAATTTGCTTTCTTGGTCTAGGCCAATGATTAAAAATAAAATAAATAAAATAAAATGGTAGACATTTTACTGGATGCTGTACAATTCACTTTTTTTAGAAGAGAAAAACAAAAATCTGAATTGGGATTATCCAATTTTAATGAAAAGAAAAACTTTGTAAATTATTTCATTGTATTTTTTTTTTTTTATATCGACACTAGATATGGTATTACCCAAGTTAAATCATACAGTAATCCTGGTTATAGTTTTGAGGAACTTGTTGGATTCCCAAAGATATGAAGCTGTGGTTTATTGACCACTTATATTAATTCATTTTGGTTATTCAGCTGGCTATTCAATTTGCTTATATGCAAATTTTCAGAGAATGCAGAGCAAATGAACTGGTATCAGGTAGTTGATAGAAATAAGGCAAGCAAGTTATCAGCAATGAATGTGGTGAAACAGGTTTGAAGAGGTTTTTGTTGTTGTTGTTTGTTTGCTTGTTTGTTTTGGGGTGGGGGGTTAATTGGCTTGATTTTAAAAACTCAAAAAAAACATTAGTTTCCTACGCCAGCTCCCATTTTCAGTAGCATTCCAAACTAGTGTACACTACAGACAAAAATAAATGAGGGGAAGGGGGTATTATTTTCTTTTATATTCACTTTATTCTCCACGTACGAGCAGCAGAATCTTTTTGGCTCAAGACTTCTGGTCCTATTCACTTCCATTCATTTTCCATTTATTCAATTAGTATTAAAAATAGGGATGTCCAGATCCAATCACATGATCAGAAATCGGGCCCGATCACACAGTTTCAGACTCGATCGGAATCAGACGTTACCTCCCGATCAGGACTCGCATTAGATATATATACATACACATGCATGTATGCATGTATGTATGTATGTATATTCTCATTTTTTAACACATCTATAGTTATGTGGTGGCACAGAGTTAGACCTCTTTCTTCACTTCACACAGAAACAGCAACACGTGCGGCATTGACATCACTTTGTTGCAGAGACACTATTGGTTAAATGCCAGCAAAGTAGAACACGGAAGCAGCTTGAAGCGGAAAGCACGAGTATGTCTGCGGTGTGGAGGTATTATAAAGTTGATGACGACAACAGTGCCATAGCAAACTGTGAGATTTGTAAACTTGGGATTGCAAGTGGCGGAAAGGAAATGCTACATTTAAACACAACAAACCTGTTAAGGCACCTCAAAAACAAACACCCGACACAATACATCGAGTTTACCCAGGCAACACAACCAAAGACGAGTCAGCTCACGCTGCAGCTGAGTTTGAAGAGGAGAGAAAAAATGCCCCATGACAGCGCGAAGGCACAGGACATCACAGTCTACACAGCACATATAATCGCAATGAGTGACCTGCCATTCGCCTTTGTAGAGAACCCTGGATTTCTTATGCTTAGTAGCACATAGAAACTATATTTGAATTTTTTTAATGTATTATAAAAGTATCGGATTGGGTTTTGGTATCGGTAGATACTCAAAATCAAATGACTCGGATTTAAGAGCAAAAAACCCTAATCGGGACATTTCTAATTAAAAACATTCTGCTAGGAACAGCGTGGTTGCACGGTGTCCTTAAATCAAAATATGGAGACCACCACTTGGACTTATACTATGGTCCATGCCATTTGAGTCTCTCTGGCTGAATCCCAGCCACCAGTACCTGGAGTCATGTTTGTGACTTTAGAAAAAAGTGCACAGACAAGAGAGGAAAGCGAGAAGAGACAGCAGCACTGCTGAGAAGAGATAGAAGAGAAAAAGTGTTTCTTCAGGGCGAGGGCTTCACACACTCCTCCATCTGGGTCTGGCTGGGCAAGGGTGGGCATGATGCCAGGCTGTGAGACAGAGAGAGCTGGCACGCATGCAGCATTGGGCAGAACTCAACTGATCTGGAGCAGAACCACAGCCACGCCGACTGCTCCGACTAATGACAGTGTGACGTACACCCGCTTACTCGCACGCTCTGCAGAAATCCATTCGGTGGATCTCATTTTCCAACGTGGAAAGCAATAATGAAAAGCGACTTTTTGGTCTGTCTTCTTAATAATCGGTCTGGCTGCAGAGCACAAGCGCTCAGAGATCATCATAATATCTCAAGGCCCAGGAACTGTTGAGGTGCAACACAGATCAAACAGACTGAAAGTTAGAATGTTGTAGAGATTATTTATAGTCTTCATATCTCCGTTATTACAATGTCAATATGCACTAAATCCAGCCTCTGCTCAACAGCCTCTCAATCCAATACCCATAAGATAAGCATGGTAAATCTTACCTAAAAACAAAAGCTAGTACTAAAATCTCCACACAAAAGAAACATGCATTTGTTATTTTTACTACTGTAAAGAAACCAATGGTCTATTAGTTTAGGAAAGGCTATCACATTAATGTTCAACATTGAAGTAATATATTATTTGTAAAATAAGACTATTTGTATAATAATAGTATTTTTATAACAAAAATATTCGTCTTATAATATCCACAGGAAAAAAAAGGAAGGTATATGCATCGTCAGATAAATAATTCAATATGATGTGCTGCACGTTATAGTTTGCATCTTCAAGTGTTAACGTTTGCCTTAATTACATTTTACATTCAGCAAACGTGAATTCATTGTATAAAAAATGTTAATGCTGATAAACTGATTCAATGCTGTCAGTCTGCATGAGAAGCAGGCCTGTAATTACAATTAGCCATACAATTACTACAAATTACCAACTTTGTGTTAATGCTCAGTTTCAGATTACTAAAGTATTAAATTTATCAGACTAAAGTTAAGAGCCAAGAGAGTGAGTGGTTCCAATATTCCACAATTACCGGTTTCATATGGTAATTAGCAATGTAATATAAAAGCCTCTGGTGAATCAAATTTGCAAATTCCATCTGCTCCCTTTTGTTTTACCCCAGTATTGGTTATTAAAGTGGAATAAAGCAGATTCTGGACTCTGTTGAATACAAAACATTATGCATATGGTGTTGATGATGATGATGAAATGTTTGGGTCAGACATGTATACACATATGAAAATGCATTTCTAAAGTGTTCTAAAGCAACAAATCAGAATAATACATTATTTCTGAAGAATAGTGTGAAGACTTGTGTGAAGAATTTTTCCCCATTCGGATGCTCTGTTTGAACTGCAGCAGATCGTCTTTACCATGTCTACATTCCTAAATGCATTGAGTTGCTGCCATGTGATTGGCTGATTAAAAATTTGCAATAACATGCAGTTGAACAGGTGTGCCTAATAAAGTGGCCAGTGAGGGTACACTGCAATGGAAAACAATTCAGCAAAATTATAATATACTATTATCTTACAGTTTTTACTGTATTTTTGACCTTTCATCAAATAAACATAGCCTAACCCCAAACCCAAACGTTAGGTGATGCAAAAAGAAGTTTGATATCCTTTTCCCAAGTATACATAGATGATAAGTAGAAATCTGTAGAAATACCCAACAATACATTGCATTAGGGCTGCACGATATTGGACAAAAACTGACATTGCGATGTTTGGTTTGTCTGCGATGTATATATTGTGATATGAATATCTCTTATAAGTTGACTTGTAACTCTGTTTGTAATCATTTTACATTGATTGGGATTATTTTTGTAGAGTATCATCTGCATAAAATACAATACAATTAAACAGATACAAATTAATTTGATAATTTTCTGTGGAATCTAACAGTTACAGATATTCAACAATAATATATAAGATAATAGTGTATAGTCTTCATTGTATAAATAATTAAATACAAATAAGTTTGGTTTATATACCTTAATAAACTTTTGCTTTACGTTTGCTTAAATCTTACACAGTCACGGATCTTAAACGCATCCAAAAACTTTGCAATGACCCCACAAATCACATGCTCTGAACTGTGGTGCAGATTAGCCATTATCCTACCATAACTTAATATTGCAGATCCTGGGATGTGACTACTGCAGATTCACATATTGCGATATCGATGCTGAAACTGTATATTGTACATCTGTACATTGCGTGACTCAATTTTTTTTCTTTAATGCCAAAAGTTGTACATTTTCCATAAAGACATTTTGTAACATTTCCTATTGTAAACTTATCAGTTTATTAATTGATTAGTAATATGCACTGCCAAGAACTTGATTCATACATCTTTAAGAGGGCAATTTGCCCCATATTTTGATTTCAGATTCAACATTTTAAATAATTGCATCTCAGCCAAATATTGTCCAATCCTAACAACGCAAACATCAACGGAAAGCTTAATTATTCAGTTTTGAGATTATGTATAAATCTTAATTTTTAAAAAAAGTTTAAGTTTATTTTATTTGAGGATGATAAAAGTATCTTTTGTTCTGGAGATAATTTATGGAGGTGATTATAACAGAAATTAATAAATTAAAATTGAGGTTTGACGTAAATTAATCTTCATTAAATATAAGTAAAACAAAGGTTATGTATTTTGGGAAATTAAAAAAGTAGTCATAATAAAGATTTAAAAATTGATAATGAAGTTATAGAACAAGGAAAAGAGTAAGAGTACATACAATTAAGTTTCTTGGTGTTTTATTGGAACATAAAATTAGTTGAAAACTGCAAATAAATAATGTGATAACAAAATCGGTAAAAACTGTAGCATTGTGTATAAAGCAAGATTTATCTTGGACAATAAATCAATGCATGTATTAAATAACACACTTAAGTTGCCATATATGAGTTACTGTGTTGAAATTTGGGGGAATACATATTAATCTAACTTACGATCCTTATGTACAATACAAAAAAAGTACTTAGAATGATAGAAAATGGGTATTTGGAGCATACAAACACCTAATTTTTTTACTTGAAGACACTTAAGTTCAATGATTAGGTTAAATTTAAAACAACACAATTTTTGTTTAAAGCTAGGAATAAATTGCTTCCAAAACTTTTGTATGCATTTCAGAAGAAAGACAAAGGGTATATAATCTTAGGAGGTTGAAAACAAGAACAACTTTTTAAATATTGTGGATGTCTGTATGTGGTGTAAAATTACGGAACAGTCTGGAACGGATTCTCAAACAATATCAGGATATTAATCAATTTAAAAAGTTGTATAAATGTATATTTAAGGGAATTTAATGATTAAGAGAGGCGATTGAAAAAGAAAAAAATAAAGGTATGAGGAAATTTCAATTGATGGCTGTTTGCAAAAGTATGTATTTTTGGGGTCTATGTTATAAAACATAAATGTACAAATGGAATCAAACATATAATATCTCAAAGATGCCAAAAAGAGTCAAATATGTCTCATGTAAAGCTCATATGTCTCATGTAAAAAGAAGAGATAAGGAAAACAAGAAATAAGTTGAAGTAATAAATGAATGATGTGTGAATGTGGTGGGGAAAATATTAAGTTTGTGCTTCATCCGGCTCCATTTCGACCATGTTGAACGTATTTTGTTTAAAGAATTGTTTTGTTTATTGTAAATTATAAATTGATTTTTTCGGTTCTAAATAAACAAAATCAAATCAAGGTCACAAAAAGGAGTTACTTCAAACTGACTGTTGGGTCTTTGTTCACAAATGAAATTATCTTAACCAAATCCATCAGGTTTTATTGTGTAGCTCATTAATAAGTCAACTTTTGAGTGGATTGAAAGGGATATCACGTCTTGAGGTGCCAACAAACAATGTCCTTTATGACAGCTGGATGTCAAACTGCTGTGTAATAGCAGGTACGGAATGAGTAACTGTTCAGCAAGGGCCCTTACCATAAATAGGCCTCTCATTTGTAATGAGAACGGAGAGGCCGTCTCGTAGATAGAGCGCATCGCACACAGGAATCTACCTCCGAAGCTGAAGAGAGGCTTCTGATACTGCGATAGACAGGTTGGGCGTAAACACACATATTAATACATTAACAGAAGGGCGTGCGGGAACGCTCAGCGCCTGGTAATCTGGAGCGACTGGAGCGGGACTGATAAGATTCTCTCCCGCTTCCCGCCGCGGAGGCACCTCTGTTGGCAGCCGGCCAATCAGAGCTCATTGCGAGGGCCTACATCAGGAGAAAAGAAAGCTGCAGGCACAGTGCGTCTCCTCCCTCCGTCCAAAAATACACAAAATCAGAGTTTGCATTCGATATTTCAGACAGCTGCTGTCAACATGATTCACTCCCCTGTCAGCCTGCGTAGAAATAAAATAATGAAATCCACCTCGAGGTAGAACAAAATTGCGCCGAAGAGAATATTTTACCTGGCCTCTCGGCCGCTTGGTCTGCATGTGTAGGTTGAGATGTAAATCGATAGGAGGACGGGTCACACAACCGCACGCTTCCATTTGAATAACAGCGAAAATGACTCACCAAGACACTGATGATTTGATTATCTATATATTTGGTGAGACTTCATTTGCTGCGAGCATGTGGTTTATTACTTCCAATTATTAGTGTGTCTACGAAACTAATTGGTCATAAACAATATGCGAGCGGTGGGTTTGTGATTAAGTGGCATTTCTGTGAAGGCTTACGCCCCACCTAAACTCATCCCGCCAGGATGACGGGTTCAAAACCAGGCAAACAAACTATTACAAAAGGACTTCTGCTCCTCTGATCCATTCGGAAAAGCAACCATGCAAACTTCAATAAGATTAATGATATTGATGAATGCATTCAACTTCTCCTTTGTGTCTTCCATGCTTCTTGATGTAAATTCCTTGTGAAGAACAAAGATTGCGAGCGTCTCAGTAATAGAATCTACCGCTCAGAGACGTGGTGTTGAATGCCAAAGACGGGCTTGAGAAAATTCTAATTTCATTCCGTACACGAGCTTGAAATTCTTCCTACGCACAGAATGAAACTTATCATTTTTCCCCCTCCTACGGAGATATTTCCTCTTGATAATCGCAGTCCTGGCAGATGAGATGGAGACGATGCGAGCAATTATTCTGCACAGACCCTTGTAACTCACTTTGTCTTTTTGCGTCCCTCTTAACCTTTAAGAACAGCTCTGTAGGCCAGCATCTGTCTGATACCTTTAGAGACCGGCCTGTCTCCGCAGGGGGGCTTTCGTAGAGTTTGTCTTGCACTACAATCTCTTTTTAATGGAGTTTTGAGTTTTAGTGGAAATGCCAGGCCGCAGAGCCAAAGTGCATTTAATTGAGTTGAGCTCGCCTAATTTCTGAGCTCGCCTGCCAAATCTGCAATTTAGCAGCCTGCGATTGCTCTTCGCATTTCACAGTGTTGGGCGAAACTGATGGTCCGCCATGTCTTTTGACCAAAGCAAGATCACCAAAGCTGGCAGAACTGCAAGGAAAAAAGGGAGCATCCAAACTGTGTGAAGTTTGTGATGTGCCAGCCGGATGACAGGTTGGCACGAGAAGAAACCCACGCTGTTCCCAGTGGTCATGTGATCGGTGCCAGCTCTTTCAATTTCAAACGAAAATTAAAAGCAGTTCAACCCAAACCAAGGATGGGTCCGATCCCTGTGCTCAAAAACTGGCATCCTTAATAGTAAATATTAAATGTAACACAGTGTGCGTGCTCTTTGTCGTTTGCCTGTTACATTTCTCACAATCATGCGACAAATAAAGCCTCTTTCATCTTCAATGAAAAGATTCTGCATTAGAGTATTCCAAAGTGACACATAATGCCAAAGGAAGTGAATCCTCTCCCCGCCAAGCATGGGTGTAATTCAAAAACTGTCTCAATGACGTCCTGCGGTTATATTGCCCTTACAGCAGTCACGACAAGATGGAACATGCATTCAAGGCTTAGGCAACACTGCCCCCTGCCGGTTGAAAATACAAAACAGTCCATTCATTCTCCCATTAGTGGGATCTGGGACACCATATTGTGAATTTTCTTTTTACTTAAAGAAAATTTTACTTTCTATGAAAATGCATTAAATTTATCAGCAGAATGTATAAATATAGCCATTAATAATGTTTCAAGTGTTGTTGTGTTAATTTTCAGGACAAAGTTTACATTTCCATTTTACATTTCCTAAAAATATTAGGATGAAGAGATATTTTAATAATACTTCAAAAAAGCAAATCAATGTATTAAAAAGGATTATGAAAGACCATGTGAAACTGAAGACTATTATAGTTAAACTACAGCCTGAAAATACAGCTTTGCTTTGAGAGGGATACATTTTTTAAATATTTTAATACCATTTCCCTATGTTAATTAATTTGAACCAAATAAAAGAAGTCTTGGTTAGCCTCACAGAGTTATCTAAAAAAAATAAGAAACAGAAATTACTGAAATCATTTTAATTTTAAATACTAAATACTATCTATAATGTCTAGGATCTACAGCTAATATAGGTTGTACATTAATTCCTATAAAAACGATATATACACTCAGGGTGCAAATTACAAGGGGGTTTAGGGGGGGTCTGACCCCCCTAATTAACGCTTGATCCTCCCTGAAGGACATCAAAACATGATGTATGGGGAGTCTGCCCTTTAATGGTTAAGAAATAGTTTGCTCTGGTCTGTATCTTAAATAATATTAATAATTAAAGCTGCAAGAAGCGATGAAAGGGACCTCGCACCTGGGCTCAAGATGGCCTTAGGATGACAGAACAGTGGACAATAATAATTTAAGCCGACATATGAAAAAAGCTGAGAAAATCATAAAATTATGCCAAACTTTCTTCTATTAGGAGGTGGCGCTATGACTGTGACTCAATATTGGCATGTAGATGTCTTCAGGAGAGGAATCTCAGAACCTGTGAATTTTCAGGCAGATCAGACATTGTTTGACTGAGTTATAAATACTTCCTCCTCCATGGCGATACACTGAACTTTGTCAGTGTGCCACAAACACGCCCTTCAAAGAAAACTCTAGATCTTCACAATTTAACATCACAACGACCTTTGGATTATACTGACAAAACTTGGGTTTAATCTGATTAAATTTCTAGGAGTTATTTTACAGTGTAAAACATGTTATCTCCTGTTGCCAGCAGGTGGCGCTGTGACTGGATAAAGACATGTAAACATGTTCAGGTCAGGAAGTGTAGATTTTAAGGGCAGATTAAACAATCCATGCCTAAGTTATAACAACTTCCTGTTTCGTGGGGCACGATCAAAGTTTGTGATGCCGCCACAGACATGCCCTTCGACGAACACTCGATCTTCGCAATTTAACAATCTCAAAGGCCTTTAGATGACAATACTCAATTTTGGTGTTGATATGATGAAATCCCTAGGAGGAGTTCCTTAAAATACAATGCCTGAAAATAGCAAAAAATGCACTTTTTCGGCAGAGGAAGTAAAAGAGATTTTGCTCCAAGAGACTTTTTTGTAGGTATTGGCATGTTTGAGGTGTGTACCAATTTTCGTTCGCGTGCGTAAATTGTTGGGCCACTCCGTTAAAAGTGCATAGGTGGCACTGTCGAGTCATTTTTCCACACCCACTTCCGAAACCTATAACAAACATAAATTTTCGCCACTTTTGGTGTGTGTGCAAAGTTTCGTGAGTTATGAGCATATTTAGACCCTCAAAAATGCGATTCATTCTAGAGAAGAAGAAACGGAGCAATTCCAACAGCGCTCAGTCCCTAATTAAAATAATGGATAACTTCAATATACATTTGACCACCCCTATAATGGTTCATACCATTGTGAATGCATGTTTGCGACAAAAATATTAATTCTTCGGTTTGAAACCAGCAAATTTAGAGCACTAACAAACGGTTTAAGTGTTCACAAAACATGTTTCTTTAAAAAAGCCATTTGTATGGTGTCTGTAAAACTAAATGCATATTTTGTATTTCATTATACACTGGCTCGCACATGGAAGTTAAACAGCAAAATAAAAAATGTGTAGTCTTTCATGGTCATCCATTAATAGGTGAAGGAAAGCAAACCGGTCACTGTTTATTTAATATCACAAATGTCCTTGAGAACCACTCAATATCCCTCAAAACATTGAAAACATAAAAACTAGTTTGATTAATAAATTAGATGTAATTGGATTAAATATATAAATTTGGTTCACTGAGGCATATTACCAAACAAAATCGAACCCCACCCCCGAACGTCAATGTATAATTCACACCCTGTATACACTCCACCCATGTATTAAACTTTGAAAAAATTGTCTTTGTGACTTCTACAAATTATTTGCCATTTTAAAATTAAATTAATGTTTGTTTATTTGGTATGATGGATGACACCTACACTAAGGCAAAGACAAAAACCAGTCAAACAGATCATTCTTACCGTTTTCTTTGAGCGTATTAAAAGGATACTTCCTCTCTCTTCTATAATGAGTTGGTTTTGCTGCTCTAGCTGTTGAATTCTTTTCTCAAAGGTTTCCTGTTCATCCCTGAGCTTCTGTACAGATTCCTCCTTTTCTTCACTCACTCTGAAAACGTTCACATGAGCAAAATCAAATACACAGATCGGTTACAATGCACAGAAATATCACAATGGCTTGAGGACTACTCATTTGGTCTAAAAAATATCAGATCACTTTACCTCGCCAGCTCTTGGATGAGATTGGCAATGCGACGCTTGTCCTCTGGGCAGAGATCCTTCAGTGATGGCTTACTTTTGGCTTGGGCAGCACTGGAGAGAGGCTACAGTCCAAAACAGACACTTTCAGTTTAGTTCAACACATTTATAGAAGAAGATTTCATGTATAAACTAGACGACCAAATGGCAGATTCTTAGTACATCCCAAAAAACATCTGCATGAAGGAAATATCAGATCATGCAAGGTGGTGTTTGATATTAACATCAATCAAATATTAACATTATACTCAGTATAGCGATATGCAAAATATGAAAATGTGAAGACATATACAATGTGAATCTATACAATTGTTTTAAGTTTGGTATATTTAAACGAAAAAGTCAACAAGTGTCGAACGTATTGAGATTTACAATTTACTAAATGTATTTTGGTCACCAAATAATTTCCATCCATCTATATTCGTCATTTCACAGATTTCATAAATTTATTTTTTTATTACTGCAAGATCATTAGATGCAACCATTGTGGAAAAGAAAGGAATATTTTGCAGGGTTCACCGATAAGGACTTTTTCTACTGGCATGGGGTGCGTTTCCAAAAACCAACGTTAGTTAGCTAAGGTCGCAAGTTTTTTTGTTACAAACATAGTTCGTTGATTTGGCGTTTCCTAAATCCGTCGTTACAACGAACATTCGCAAACTTGTACGCTTGCAACTACACCTCTAGAGCCGTAGTTAGAAGCATAGTTCCTGGCTGTGTTCTATTCCCAGTTATCCCCCTATACCCTATTAAATTAGAACATTCTAACATTTAAACTTGGAATAATTTTAAAAAGAAACATTGAAGTCAACTCTCTTAGGTGTAATTTGCTTTCAAAGTATTTTTACAGTTCAGTTTTAGAGAGCTTCCTATTAACAATTGCGTTCCCTTCGTAGTGCACTATGAAAACATTTATGCCATTTTGAACAGCCGTGGCTCATGACTAAAGCTATTAGTGACGTATTATTTAAAAGTGGAATTTATGTTACGTCTATAAAGCTTGTGAAAACAAAAATATATAGCATACGTTAATGGTTTTAATTTAGAGTAGGGCCTGTTGGTAAGAAGATTTCGGCATGGTTTGAATATGTCAAATTGTAAAAGAAGTAAAACCTTTTTAATTGTAAAACTTTTCAAAAAAAATAAAAAGAAATAAACAATATCCTACCTAATAAAAATAATAATTATTATTATTATTAAGTAGAATTTTTTTTTCATTTCTTAATAAATGACCTTTTGTAATTTAAGCCTACAACCATTAACGATTTAGATGATTTATATATGAGATTAGAATATGTGTTAGCTTAGTGATTTTATATGGAATATTCTCAATAATATTTGTAAAGGAAACATATATAGGTTCTATATGTGTCGTTTACATACATTTCAATTAATATGGTAAACAAGTGCATGTTCTACCAAAACTAATATTGATTTTTTTTTTTTTAAATGCATTCGTGTGTAAAACAATTTGCACAAAGAATTATGGGGATTTTCTCTAAAGAAGTAGTTACTCCACACCATTTAGAGCATCACTGTGGACGTTTACGTTATAACTAACGTGGTTTAAACGATTGACAGAGAAACTACGGTTTTGGGAAACACTCGTCACTACATCGTTCTTTTCCCAAACGATGCATCATACTATGATAGTTTAGCCGCGAGTTATGTCGCTGTTTGGGAAATGCACCCCTGATCAGGCCAGTGGTTCAGATTTTTACTTGCCCTCCCAAAAAAAAAAAAAAGTTAATAGCTATTACTTAGCCACATATTTTAAATAATGTGTCAAAAGCCAAACATAACTGTATATATGGACTTTTAATTCAGCATAGCTTTTCTTAAATATAACTGACAATTTAAAAATTTACAATTTTGATTAAACTAAATTTCCCAAAGATCGTCAAAAATAACGTCTGTGACTCTAGAATTTAAATATTGAAAACATTTTAATAAATGTATAAGTAGCAAAATTCAAGTGTTATGCAAACAAAAAGAGCAGTATAAAAAATGTACAGGTATTTTATTGCAGTTCTAAATTATTTAACAAAACATGGCTCACGTAGCTGATTTTTTTTTTTTTTTTTTTAAACAATACAAAGTTCAAATGACAGGAAAGAACTGAAAAGCAATATGGTGTTTATGACTTCACAAAGAAGGCAGCATTTAAAGGCTTAAAAGCACACACGGTTTCTCGATTCAGACTGTATTTGCACGCAATTGCCAAATAGTTGCAGGCAAATTAAAATTTAGTGACAAGGCAGCACTGTCTACTGGCCAGAGAGTCTCACACGCTGAGTCCGTGCCAAATGATAGTTTCAAAATGTGGATTTTTAACTGATCAAAGTGTCTACCTAGTTGTACATGGAAACATTCACACGTTTACATGGACACCAATAATCCGATTTTAATGCGATTAAGACAATACTCTGATTAAGAGTCTACCATGTAAACAGCGATTTTTGATTAATTTAATCAGATTAAGGTCATAATCGAACTAAAGAGAAATCGAATTAAGACATGTGGAGTATGCCGATTTTAGTCGCATTATTAAAGTGCAGTTCATGCATGTAAACACCTTAATCGAACTATTACCCTCATGTAGGACTTTAAGCCGCTTTTTGCAACAGGGTAGTCCACACACACACACACACACCCAGACACACACACACGCACTGCTGTTTGACAGTCTTTGCACCTACCGAGTCAGTGCAGACCACAGACACCTGCATCGTGAAATGCTGAGGTTTTTTTTTTCTTCCATTCAGCATGCGGTATAAACTTCCATTAAAACAACACTTTCAGCAGTTCATTCCAATATCTCGTTTGTCACGGTGGGCTTGCATGAAGTGTTTGTGAATAAAAGTGCCGTACTGTAGTTAAAGTCGACGAATTAAAAATGAAATTACATGAAACTCCGGAGGAAATGCGGATAGTGCGGTGACGCAATGACATTAATCGAATTATGTGCATAACATGTAAAACGCGATCATGAAAGTAACACTCAAAAAGCAACTCATGTAAACACCTTAGTCTTATTATTCTCTTAATTAGATTAAAGCAAATAATTCGATTACTGATGTCCATGTAAACGTAGTCACAATGTTACTTTTAATCAAATCTATTTCATATGACCACTCATTGACTACGTTTACATGGACATCAGTAATCGAATTATTTGCTTTAATCTAATTAAGATAATAATATGATTAAGGTGTTTACATGAGTTGCTTTTTGAGTGTTACTTTCATGATCGCGTTTTACATGTTACAGCACATAGTTCGATTAACGTCATTGCGTCACCGCGCTATCCGCATTTCCTCTGGCATTTCATGTAATTTCGGGTGTTTCATTTTTAATTTGTCGACTTTAACTGCAGTTTGGCACTTTAACTTTCATTCACGAACATGTCATGCAAGCCCACCGTGACAAACGAGATATTGGATGCAACTATGAACTGCTGGAAGAGTTGTTTTATGGAAGTTCATACCGCATGCTGAAGGGAAGAAAAAAAAACCCTCCGCATTTCACGATGCAGTTGTCTGTGGTCTGCACTGACTCGGTAGGTGCAAAGTGTCAATCAGCCGTGCGTGTGTGTGTATGTCTGGGTGTGTGTGTGTGGACTACCCTGTTGGAAAAAGCGGCTTAAAGTCCTACATGAGGGTAATATTTCGATTAAGGTGTTTACATGTATATACTGCACTTTAATAATGCGACTAAAATCGGCATACTCCACATGTCTTAATTCGATTTCTCTTTAGTTCGATTATGACCCTAATCTGATTAAATTAATCGAAAATCGCTGTTTACATGGTAGACTCTTAATCAGAGTATTGTCTTAATCGCATTAAAATCGAATTATTGGTGTCCATGTAAACGTAGTCAATAATAACAGTAATGTTATTTATTTGGCTGAAAAACCACAAAGAGATCATAAAACTTATTTACTGTTGACAACAGATTTCTTAGCAATTTTACGAATTTGAAAACGTTGATAAAAAAATCCTTGCAGACAGCAGTCAAAAGAAAAATCCTTGCAGGCAACGGTTAAAAGTAGTAGCCAGAGGCAGTTCACCTCAACAACAATAAAACACTCATAAATCAATGCTCACCTGAGCTGAAGTAGGCAAGTCTGAAGGGAGGTCTGGTTCTGATGCAGATGTGGTGGTTTTGGCCACAGTAGAAGGCAACTTCTGAACTGCCATTTCAGCACTTTGCATTGTCAAAGGCAGTCCTGCTTTCTTTCCACTTTTCTCCATGCTGCTAGGTCTCTTTCTTATCCTCCCCTCTACATTACTTGCAGAACCAAAATTCAGGCCAATGTTCCTGCTCATACCTAAGAGTGACAGTTTTCAAAAAATATTCATTAAGTGCCAGAATGATGAATAGGACATTTTAAAACATTCAATAGCAACAACCTTAAATGTTTAAACATACATAAATCCAAGTCTCACCTCCAACAGAATCCACAAGCAGCTCTTCATCTGATTCTATCCAAGTCAAAGAAAGCACAACACGAAAAAACAGCCTACCATAAAAATGAAGTTACACGATATCAACTGTAACATTAAAGCTTTTAATTGAGGTAATGTTTGTTTCATATTTACACATTCAGACTTTCTCCTTAATAATATAAATTTCACAGAAGTATTCTTTGCAAATTCCTAATAGTTGAGTCATATTAGCAACCAACGACTAAGTTCATTGTTTTGAAGTCATATTTACATGTGATTTCAGTTCGAATATTCAACGTACCATGGTAAACGATATAGGGAGGATGTCACTGAAAGAATGTAAGAATATAAAACTAACTTTACCTCGATAAACTTATACTGTAGAACTTTAATAGTGCTACATCACAGTGAAGTTTAAGTTACCTGTAACTCGTACACTACAAAACTTGTATCATTCCCACAACAAAACTGAAAATCAGTTCATTAAACAAAAGCAGCTGTGTACAACAAGAGTTCGGTTAAGCTGACAACGAAAATCCGCTAATACGCTATTATTAGCCTCCCCTCTCTCATTACCACTGACCAGTGACCACAATTGGCATTTCTACCTACTAAACTAAAGCAACATCGCCATTTAAACACACTGGTCAGAAATAAATACGAATAAATATAAAGATACTGTCATTAATCCAGTAAAACGCGTTCTCATTTGCGCCCTCAGCAACAGACGCCATACTGAAACAACCGCCACTTCCAGATTACATATAGAAGCTCCACCTTCTTTTCACCTCTGTTGAACGTGATTGGATGACACTCACTCGCTACATCAGCTCATCCAGATTACTATTGGTCAAATCAACCCTCTCTCATTGTCTCAGCCAATAGGATTGCGCAGAGCCATAATGTTTTGGTTCTGCGTGCTTGGTAACCTCAGCATCCGTCGGTGTGACTATGCAGCAGTCGAATCAAAGGCATAGAAGTGTATAGATGCTTTTTATTCGTTTCAGGGGGAATGGAGGAGGTAAAAGATGACAAGACGTACAAGGGGTTTGTAGATAGACTTACCCTCGGTATCACTCGCGTTCTGGGTGAGTGAATGCATGTCGTAGTGTGATATATGCTAAATAAAATGATAATGGTGTTTGCTTTTTCGTGTTATTCTGGTTTAGGCTACCTTTTTAGAGGTTAAACCTTTTACAGTCTATGGTTAAAACTAGCGAACATGTCCAGATTACCAACTAAGACCAATAAAGCAGTTTATGGGATGGATTAATATTAATGTTTGCTTGTTGGATTGCTTTTAAAGCACTAATGCAAGTCAGGTCAATTGTCAGTGCCCAAATATGTAATTTTTTATTTAGTGATTGATTTGATAGCGCAAGTGTGTATTATTTAATAATACACAGAAATGTTATCAGAATCTTGCACACTGCTTGTGTGTGCCTTACATATATATTGTCTAGACCAGTTTCCCAACCCTGTTTCTAAAGGCACACCAAAAGAACACATTTTAACCTCTTCCTAATTAAACACACCTGAATCAACTCATCAGAACATTATATGAGACTCCAAAACCTCAAATGAATGGGTCAGATAAGAGAGACATCCAAAATATGTAGTGTTGGTGTGCCTCCAGGAACAGGGTTGGGAAACACTGGTCTAGACCAGGGATGGGCAAACTTGATCCTGGAGGGCAAGTGTCCCTGCAGACTTTTGCTCCAACCCTAATCAAACACACCTGCCTGCAGCTTTTTAGTGATCTTGAAGACATTGATTAGTGTGTTCAGGTGTGTTTGACTAGTGTTGGAGCAAAAGTCTGCAGGGACACCAGCCATCCAGGATCAAGTTTGCCCATCCCTGGTCTAGACCTTTTGACATCTTTAACTTTTCTGGAGCCACTATTAAATTAAGTTTGGTTGTCTTTTGGTGTGGTAGCGACTGGCTAGCATGTCCAGATTACCAGCTAAGACCAATAAAGCAGTTAAGGGGATGGATTAATATTAATATTTGCTTGTTTTTTATTTGGTGATTTATTAAATGTTTTGCATATGCATAAACGTCCATTATTTAATAATGCATAGAAATGTCTTGAGAATCTTGCACACTACTTGTCTGTGCCTTACATTTATTGTAGACCACGAGTGTCAAGTCCAGTTCCTGGAGGACCGCAGCTCTGCACAGTTTAGCTTTAACCCTAATTAAACACACCTGATCAAACTAATTGAGTCCTTCAGGCTTGTTTGAAACCTGCAGGTAAAGCTGAAGTCACACTAGAGTTTGAGCTTGCGAAATTCTGTCGTACGGCGCGACGAAAAGGGGCGGAATTAAACAAGATGAATAGGCATTTAAAAAGCGAGCGATTGCTCCATGTTTTAAATTTCTGTTCAGAGAGGTCATGTTTTGATCCTGGATCGGTCTCACGCAGTCAAGTGATGCGAATTCGCAGGTCAGAGTTCACCAAGCTTGAACTGCATCGCAGCGAAATGCGAAACTCGACACATGACCCTGCGTTTCCAGTCTGACGCATTCGCGTGCGTATGAATCGAAGTCTATGGGAAGTAAAGTCCAGTGTGACCGTGGCTTAAGTGTGTTGAAGCAGGGTTGGAACTAAACTGTGCAGAGCTGCGGCCCTCCAGGAACTGGATTTGACACATGTGGTCTAGACCAGTGTTTCCCAACCTTGTTCCTGAAGGCACACCAACAGTACACATTTTCAACCTCTTCCTAATTAAACACACCTGAATCAACTCATCAGAACATTAGAAGAGACTCCAAAACCTCAAATGAATGGATCAGATAAAGGAGACATCCAAAATATGTATTGTTGGTGATGTGCCTCCAGGAACAGGGTTGGGAAACACTGGTCTAGACCGTATGTATAATTCCACTGAAAACTTTAATTAGCTGTAGGACCCTATTTAAGATCATGTGACTGAATCCCCCTGTGAAGCCCATGATGTGCACTTGTTTTTTCTCAGACTTTTTGACATTTAACTTGTCAATGGAACCATTATTAAATTAAGTTGTGTTGTATTTTGGTGTGGTAGCGAACATGTCCAGATTACCAGCAAAGACCAATAAAGCAGTTTATGGGATGGATTAATATTAATATTTGCTTGTTGGATCACTTTTAAAGTACTAATGCAAATTAGGTCACTTGTTCTTGCACAAATATATGTTGTTATTTTTTATTTGGTGATTGATTTGATGTTTTTGCATATGCATAAACGTGCATTGTTTATTAATGAACAGAAATGTCTTCAGAATATTGCACACTACCTGTGTGTGCCTTATATATTTATTGTCTAGACCAGTGGTTCCCAAAGTGGGGCTCGCAGGACAATAGGAGTCGCTTGATGACTTCCAAAAGTCAAATAAATTTCATTATACTATTATAATTACCCTATTTTATCCATAACCCACAGAAGATAAAAATAGTCGTTATTAGTTACATAATAAAAAACAACATGCAAATGAAAAGCCATCAGCCTTTCAATTATTTTTTTTCATAGGATTGTGTGTTTATGTTAGATTAACAACACAGCAATAGTGTCAGACATTTTGTTTAGGCATTTCTGACACCTTTATGGCAATCAAATGCATTACAAATAAACACAGGCCACAGCTGAACATGATCTCTGAGTGGCAGTCTCCAAAATTAAACCAAGAATAGACTTGTGCTGGAAACATTGTGCCCACCAGTCTCATTAGGTGAGGTTAATATTAAATTAAATTAATAAATGACTATAAAAATTATATGGCTGTTAGACTGCACTTTTTTTGTCAATATGCTCATGGTTATATAGGCCTTATTGTGTGCGCAATGATTGTATATTTATAACCACCTCCGAGGAATTTTGGGGTCGCAAGTCACTGGCATTGTTATTTTATGGGCTGAAAAGTTTGGGGACCCCTAGTCTATATTAGTGTTTCCCAACCCTGTTCCTAAAGGCACACCAACAGTACACATTTTAAACCTCCTCCTACGTAAACACACCTGAATCAACTCATCAGAACATTAGAAGAGACTCCAAAAACTGAAATGAATGGGTCAGATAAGGGAGACATCTAAAGTATGCGCTGTTGGTGTGCCTACAGGAACAGGGTTGGGAAACACTGGTCTAGACCATATGTATATTATAGGTATGTATAAATGTATGTATTCATAAATGTATATCAGAATCAGAAAGAGCTTTATTGCCAGGTATATTCACACACACGAGGAATTTGTTTTCGTGACAGAGCTTCTACAGTGCAACAGAATTACAGACACAGGACAAAAACAGATAATAAATATATTTTCAAAATAGAAGAAGTGAATGCAAATATACAAATTGACAAGTGTATGTACAGGTATATACAATGTTATAGGTGCAGCTGTTATGTGCAAATTGGCATGTAAAGTATGTTGGTAAATAAATAAGTGTATATGTGTGTAAAAAGAAGTGATGTTTGTTTCACAATTACTATCATAAGGTGTTCATGAGATAAATTGCCTAAGGGGATGTTCTGTTGCACAGTGCTCTGTGGCATCGACCAGAAGGTAAAAGTTCAAAGAGGCAGTGTGCTGGGTGTGAGGGGTCCAGAGTGATTTTGGCAGCCCTTCTGCTCGCTCTGGATAAGTACAGTTCTTGGAGAGTTGTACCAGTGATTCGCTCAGCAGTCCGAATTATTCGACGTAGTCTTCGGAAGTCGGATTTGGTAGCTGAGCTAAACCAGACAGATATTGAAGCGCAGCGGACTGATTCAATGATATATAGTCTTTGTAAACGATGTCATTGTATTTTATCTGTAGCCAGCACCTAATATGGTCACTTATCATAGCACATGTGCTGCTGGTGATATGACAATAAAAGTGATCTGATTTAATTATTCTTTGGCTTATGTTCCGTCTGACAGAGAATCTCCCAGGTGTGCTGGATGTACGGTTTGTAGAGAAAGCCCCAGCCGAAAAGAGATGCCTTCTCTCCTGGGAGCAGGTATGGAGGTACTTTTGTATCACAGTGAATAATCTCAAATCAGAGATCTGACGAGAGTACAGTGTGTACATCAGCTGTTTTTTCCTTTTTGTTCTCTAGAAAAACAACTGCGCTTTGCCCGAAGATCTCCGAGATTTCTATCTCACAACAGATGGCTTCATGCTTGCCTGGAACTCCAAGCTGGAAAGTGAGCAGCTTAAACATCACTTGTTTCTGACACACACACAAACACAAAAACTTTCACACAATTCCAAGTACATATCATATCACACATCTTTAGGTTATAGGGAAATTTCACTCAACAATAAAAAATCTGTAATTTGCTCGCTCTTCACTTCTTACAATCCTATTTGAGTTTGACGAAAAGATATTTTGAAGAATGTTGGTAGCCACCGACTTCATATTTTCTCTTTCTATGGAAATTAATAGTTGCCAGTTAACAACATTCTTTATACAGGGTTTCTGCAGGCTTCACCAAGTCAAATTTAAGACTTTTTAAGACGATCAATAATGAAATTTTAGACTTATGTAGGGTTAAACGCTAAGGATTTTCTTAATGGCCCAGCAGAAAAAAAAATATTTACTTGCCCCATCAAGAAACAAATTCTAATTAGTAATTTTTTGGTCACATATTTTAAATAATGTGTCAAATCAAGCAGACTCTAGTTGTACACATGCAAAAAAATTTCACGTTAAAAAAAAGCTTTTTCGCTTTGTCAATTTTATGTCAAGAATTATAATGTTGTGTATATGTATTTATTTGATTAGAATTTTATATCAAGCCTCCTTTGGACAGGTGTTGAGAATTATTAAGTCTGCTAATACACTTAAGCAAATGCATTTGGTTTGTCCAGTGTAATTGTGATGTCCATGTCAAATAAACAATAAATAAAATAATATTAGTTATAAATAGAGGTTTGCTAAAAGTTTTATTGAGATGTATTGTTAATGATGGATCGATTGAGTAGCTTTACATAAATAAAGGAAAATTAAGACCTGTTTAAAATGATTTAAGACCTACAAGACAATATTTCAGTCAATTTAAGACTCTTTAAGGCCTAAAATGTTGTTTTTGAAATGTAAGACATTTTAAGGCTTTTTAAGACCCTGCGGACACCCTGTTATAATATCTTCTTTGGTGTTCAACAGAAAAAGTTTTGAAAATACTTGAGGGTGTGAAAATGAGGAGTACATTTTTGTTTTTCTCTTATGTGCTTCAGCTTGTATGCTTTTTTAAATTTTAACTTTTTTCTCAAGGTTTTTTCTCTATGCCTTTGGTTAGAAGATTAATGTTACTCAAATGAAAGAAAAGAATTTCTTCCAACCATTAAACAATGGCTCATGGAAGTTTTACACCACTTGACCTTAGAAAAAATATGATATACTTTTAAGAGGTTGGACTGATATGTTTGTTTTTTTTCTCACTTGGCAACCTGTTTTAGATCATATAAAGAAGATGGACCCTTCATAGAACTTTTAGAGTAGAACTTTTTCTTATTATTTCCCTTTTATTTTGTTTTCTTTTATACAAGTAAAATATATTTGACCTAATATTAACATTTATTTGTATTTTATTTTAATATTATTAATATATTTATATAAAACCAAAATGTATACATGTGTGATGAATTTTGTTTGTTTGATGTCTAAAAAAAAGAAATTGCGACTTTATTTCACAATTCAGATGGTATTTCTTGCAATTAGTAGAATGTTGAATTTGCATCTCACAGTTCTGACTTTTTCCCCTCACAATTGCAAGGTTGTACTGATATGTTTTTTTTCTCACTTGGCAACCTGTTTTAGATCATATAAAGAAGATGGACCCTTCAGTTATTTTAGAATTTTTAGAGTAGAACTTTTCCTTATTTTTTTTAAATATTTTTTTCCTTTTGTTTATTTTCTTTTACCTAATATTATCATTGATTTGTATTTTATTTTAATATTATTAATGTATTTTATAGAACCATAATGTATACAAGTGACGGATTTTGTTTGTTTGTTTTCTAAAAAAAAAAGAAATTGCGACTTTATTTCACAATTCAGATGGCATTTCTTACAATTGGGCCTTTAATTAGTAGAATTCTGAAATTGCATCTCACAGTTCTGACTTTTTCCCCTCACAATTGCAAGCTCATAGGCTTCCTTGGATTGTTTTTGTTTGTCAGACAATTCAGATTTTACATGGCACCGTTGTAATATTTTTCTCAGAATTGTCTTGCAGAATTTTAACTTTATTTTTGCAATTGTGATTTTATAGGTTTTTCACAGTTTGGATTCAAAATTTAAAGTTTGTATCTTACAAAAACATTTTCTTGGGATTTTGAAATTTCAACTCACACCTTTATTTCTTTGTATCTCATTAAAATCCAAACTATGAGGTTTTTTCTCACAGTTGCAAGGAAGAACGTCAGTAGTCATCTTTTGTCAATCGTCCATCATGGTTTGAATAAACTATAATGAAGCCTAAATGTAGCCCTATAATCTGAACAGTGTTTTCTCACACATTATTTTGTAATTCCATAAGCTTTTACTCAAAAAAAATGAAAGTTTTGTGTCTTACAGATGAAGTGGTTCCAGTGGGTTGCATGATGATCAACAACCTTGCTCAATTACGCCCTCTGATTCAGTCAAATGTATATTGCCTCCCCAATGCACCAACCTTAGCTGATCTCGACTTTGATGATGACATAGATGGTGAGATTTTATTACATCTTTAAGGATTTTAAGAGTACAGAAATAATGAATATTAGAATAATCGTTCTTATGCTATTGGTATAGTATTAAGAGTTGTTTTTCTTCATTTGTGCCGTCACAAATATGGCATTTTTATTGTATAGTTCAGTAAAAAAAATTATGGTGTATGTTTTTTAAAGCATTTTTTACTACCTATTTGTCAACTACTCATATCCTATTTTTTTAAAGTTGTATATGAGAGCCTTTTCTCTTTTTTTAGGATCTGACGGCCCAGAAAAGCCTCATTTCGATTTGCGCAGTCGCATCTTTGAGCTGGACTCCTGCAATGGTAATGGCAAAGTTTGCCTTGTTTACAAGAGCTGCTCTCCAGGTGATTATGCATTCCAGGCTTAATGTAAAGAGATAGCGTACAAAAAGGTTTATATGATTTTAATCTACCATCTGGCTATGTGTGTGTCTGCTGTAGGTGTAATGGCCCAGCAGTGTGAGGTGTGGTTCTTGGACCGATCACTTTTCTGGCACTATCTCACCCCCTCCTTCACTGCCTACTACCGGCTTATGATCACTCATCTGGGGCTGCCAGAATGGCAATATAATTTCACTCCGTATGGCCCCAGCCCACAAGCTAAGGTCAGCATTATTTATTCACATCCATCTCATCAGAATCCTGGAATCCAATCAGAATTTTTTTTTTTTACTGTATAACACAAAATGTCACTGAATTTGGCAGGCATATTATGGATGAATTAATCAGAAGAAAAACCATTCACGTAATTAGTCAGCCATATTGATTAGTGTCTAAATATTAAAGTGGAAGTGAAGCAGTTAGTCAAGATTACATTAAAGTGGAAATCAATTCACAAAATAATGAAAATATTTATATATATATATATATATATATATATATATATATATATATATATATATATATATATATATATATATATATATATATATAACAATCTCGATGTAACCATTTTGAAGACAAGGGAATGTTTTACTATAGCTTTTACTGTAGTACATGCAGTGCATCCGGAAATTATTCATAGCAGTTCACCTTTCCCACATATTTTTATGTTACAGCCTTATTCCAGAATGGATTAAGTTCATTTATTTCCTCAAAATTCTACACACAATACCTCATAATGACAATGTGAAAAAAGAGTTTTTGAAATTGTTGCAAATTTATTTGTGAAAAAAAATCACATGTATATCAGTATTCACAGCCTTAGCCATAAAGCTCTAAATTGAGCTCAGGTACATTCTGTTTCCACTGATCAATCTTGAGATGTTTCAGCAGCTTAATTGGAGTTCACCTGTGGTAAATTCAGTTGATTAGACATGATTTGAAAAGGCATACACCTGTCTGTATAAGGTCCCAGGGTTGACAGTGCATGTCAAAGCACAAACCAAGCATGAAGACAAAGGAATTGTCTGTAGACCTCCTGTCTACCTCCTCTGTAGACAGGATTAAAGGACTCTCAGACCATAAGAAACAAAATTCTTTGAGTTCTATAATTTAACTCTTTGGAGTAAATGCCCACAGTTACGTTTGGAGAAAACCAGGCACCGGTCATCACCAGGCTAATACCATCCCTACAGTGAAGCATGGAGGTGGCAGCATCATGCTGTGGGGATGTTTTTCAGCAGCAGGAACTGGAAGACTAGTCAGGATAGAGAAAAAGATGAACACAGCAATGTACAGAGACATCCTGAATGAAAACCTGCTTCAGAGTGCTCTTGACCTCAGACTGGGGCGACGGTTCATCTTCCAGCAGAACAATGGCCCAAAGCACACCGCCAAAATATCAATGGCTTCATAACAACTCAGTGAATGTCCTTCAGTGGCCCAGCCAGAGCCCAGATCTAAATCCTATTGAACATCTCTGGAGAGATCTGAAAATGGCTGTACACCATCGCTTCCCATCCAACCTGATAGAGCTTGAGAGGTACTGCAGAGGAATGGGTGAAAATCCCCTAAGACAGGTGTGCCAAGCTTGTGGCATCATATTCAAAAAGACTTGAGGCTGTAATTGCTGCCAAAGGTGCACCAACAAAGTGTTGAGCAAAGGCTGTGAATATTGATGTACATGTGATTTTTCAGCTTTTTTATTTTTAATAAATTTGCAACAATTTCAAAAACTCTTTTTTCACATTGTCATTATGAGGTATTGTGTGTAGAATTTTGAGGAAATAAATGAATTTAATCCATTTTGGAATAAGGCTGTAACATAAAAAAAATGTGGAAAAAGTGAAGCGCTATGAATACTTTCCACACTGTGTTGTGTGTGAATGAATTACACTTTTTTACTGCACACATACTGAAGGTTGTGATGTTTTCAGCATCTGCTGCCTCATTATGTGAAGATGTGAACACATTAACTTAATTTCCAGAGCTTGCTTACTTTCCAGAGTAGAGATTGCTGCTTTTAAAGCACTACTTCATGAAGTTTTATAACCTTTATGAATATTTTGTCATGTGATTTCAGTAAATATTGTTACACCTTTTCTGTTTTGAAACATTTCAGTATTTGTAATACCAAATCCACATTTTGGTATTTGTAATCACGTTATTCATGCGGGTTCACTCAGATGGGTCAAAAAAAAACGTTTTAAAAAGTTAGTTTAATGGCATATTTGTAAAACAAAAAAGGATAAATTTTAGTTGAGTCCCTTGTTGTCTTGTTAAACAGAGCCCACGATAAAACAACATAACCTCTCTGTGCAGACATTTTAAATAGGGACTTATCGATCGCTTTTTTTAAATGTCTAATCATCTGGTTTAATCCCGCCCTTTTTCGCAGCGCCGTGCGACAGAATTCCGCATGCTCAAACTCTACTGTGACTGCGGCATAACATTTGAAAAGGCCCATTTTAACGAGACATTTGTAAAACAGAGTATCATTTAAGTTAAAAGTCTCTTGTTGTCCGGTTTAGCAGAGCCCACAAAAGAACAAACAATAAAAACCTTGAAACTTAATATTTAATGAAAGGAGATGATAAACTTTGTGCATATGATAGGTTGTACTTTCAATTTAGAAAAAAAAAAAGCCAGTTTAAATCCAAGTTCTCCTGAGATTTTGTTGCATTTACATGGTTTTGACCAGCAGGTGTCCCTGATGTGGTGTTTCGAATGCTTTGAAACAGTGAATCATTTGCAGATGCGAAGCAATTGGTTTAATTGTTTTGAAGCTGTAAAAAGCTTTGTATCGCCCACCACTAGCTGAAAGTTAAGTTTTACTGCTTAATTTGAAAATCATTATTAACACAGAGTGTGAAGCAATTTATGAACAATCACAATGAACAATAAGCATCTGGTTTAACTTGAAGAAATATATTACTGCTGAACTGTAGAATGTACATCACAGTGTAGTAATAACAACAATATACATTGTCCATTCATTTTAACAAGAATAAAATGTATTTCTTATTCTTCAAAAAAAAAGTAAAGGAGTGTTATTTAACAGTAGTGCATGTTCATGTTTCAGTATGTAATCAAACCTAATCCCTAAATCCTCCATTGGTTTTTTTGATGCAGCAATGGGCCGCTCTTTACCAGCCCCTGACGTTTCACAGTGACCCCCATCCCGATACATCCAGTGAGCCTTTTCTGAACAAACTGGACCCAACAAAGGCATTTCGGGGCAAAGCCAAGCCACCAACTCCAAAAAAGAAGCAGCCAGCACAGGTGCCAGCGAGCAGTGCGGGCACAGCCAAAGGACAAGGGCTCTCTGGGAGACACAGTGTAGCCAAACGATGACTAAATATAAACAATGTAATGTTGATTCGTCTTTTGCCTCACGCTAGCCATTTAGCTTCACTTAAGCTAATCAGTCGATGCCCTTAAGTCTGTATGTCAGTCTCTGTGTGCGCGCGTGTACAATATTTATTAAAGATGATGGACAAAGTTGAGATTCTTCAATAGCTTATTACTTTAAAAGTAATAGCACCAAAGTCAAGGAAAGTCTGTTCATTAGGTGGCCATTTTTGCAACCTCTCCGGGCATCTCATCCAAGTCTTATTTAAATGAATGGGGAATCCTAAAATCTCCCAAACTGCTTGCTGAACCTGCAATTAACCCTTATGTGTCGTTCGGGATGTTTCCGGCCACTCTGGGGTTATTTGAGTCTTAATTTGGCAACAACATTCTCTGTTTCTCAGCAAATTTGAATCGTTTTAGGTGACACTTCTTATTTTTATACATATTTTGGGAAAATGCTTTGAAAGTTTGAAACACACTCTAGGAAAATGTGCTACCCTTACATTATGTTTGTGACTGTTTTTGCTCCATCGTCTTCCATTATAATGACAATTTTTAATTGCGGAGTCATGACACCAAATGATGCATTCTTGATTGTTGCCGTTTTTCCCTGTTGGAAAGAGGTCAAATGTGTAATTTTTACTGTTGATCATCAGTTGCAGTGCAAAAAAAATAAGCTTAGTTTCTGGCTTAAAATTATATTTTGTTATATAGTGCGCATATGTGAGAGAGACCTTTGCTTACCTTAATATGTTTGATAAAATAAAAAATAAGCAGTTCAGCTCTCAGAACATAGTAAGGCCCAATCCCAATTCTACCCCTTAGCCCTTCCCCTTACCCCTCGTTTTGCACAACAATTCGTTAGCTTGAAGGGCTAAGGGGAAGGGGTAAATAGCCCTTTGAACTGAGATTTTTCAGGACCACACTCAAAACCAAGGGGTAAGAAAATTTCCCAGAATACACCAGCTACAACGGCAGCATAGCTGCACCCGGAAGGAGATGCACAAATTAGTATTTTTTGTCATTATTACGAATTTTTACAACAAACAAGCACTTGTTTTAATACATTCATAACCGTGTTCATGTTTTACAGTCATGCTTTGAAAAAAAAAAACTGCTAAAATAAAAACAGCTAAATTTCGCTATCTATAATCCATAATAACTCCTGTACAGTAGTCCCACAACATTCTGACACTCAAATACCCAGTCAGAAAAGTCTAGTGACCAGGAATAATTTTTTTACAGTGTCTACTATAATGTTAATGTTGTTTTTGGTGTGTTTACATAGATGAATATGGCCACAGTGTAAATGCACAGTACAGTTACAATCTTACTGCCACATTAGATCATTATGATAACATCATATATGCCTTCAATGATTTCTTGAAGATAAAAACCAAAAAATAACAACTGGAATAACTACAGCAGTCGCGATCGTCTGATCTCATATGAAGCAAGAGATCGTGATGACATATGATGACGTGTGCAGGTGCTGTAGTGCTGTCCTATTTCTTAGGGGTACATTATGAAGCCCTTCCCCTTCACACTCGGTTTTAAGGGGAAGGGGTACAAAAAAAGAATTGGTATTGGGCCTAAGTGTATTTATCCAGGCACACAATAATTTGTTGTTTTATTTCATAGAACTCCATATAAAAGTCAGAAACTATTTGCACAGGCCTAAAAGGCTTAATTGAGCCAACTGATGATCGACAGTAAAAATGAAAAAGTTCTACCTCTTCCCAACAGGGAAAAACACAAACAACCAAAAACACATGATTATTTGGCATCATGGCTTTGCAATCAGTAAATGTAGTTATAATGGAAGTCAATGGGGCAAAAACAGCCCCAAACATAACAAAATGGTAGTCTATTTGAACAATACAGAAGGGTTAAAATATATATTTCAAACCAGCTCCAGAATCTCAAGTGACCGGTCACATTACTTTTGTTGCTAATGCCTAATTACGTTTTTTTTTAAATTCAGTTTGCATCAGTGATTATGCATAAAATAATATTGTCTTTCACAACATTTTCAGCCGTTTCAGAGGACGCCGTTCCAAACTCTAGCAGAAAAGAAACAGAAGCTGGAGGAAAGACTGGTGGACATCACTGGAAAGACACAATGTGTGATGGGATGTTGTGTTTAAGTCTCTCTGGCTTTTCTGCTTTCAGATGCAGCACAGGCACACAGTAGTCAAATGACAGAGTTTGTTCAGCTCCTCTGCTGAAGATCCACCCGTCTGTAAAGATTAACTATAGAGCATTTCAATGTGGTGATGTCATTGGCCCATGAACATTTCCTGCTTGTTGTCAAACTATTTCATAACTGTAACAAGAGGCAATTCAATGATAACTTTACATTAAAACACCTGCCAAAATAGTCTATACAGTATTTTTTAAAAATGCTGGGTTCCACAAAATTCCTTCGTGTCGTCCCAACACAAATTGGTTAACTTAATTGTTTTATGTTTAATCCACTTACATTTGTAAAAACGATTAAGTTATCCCCCAAAAAACACAAAAAAGGATTGTGTTGGTTCAACTCATTAAATAAGCAGTTTGAACAAGCAGCAGACGTAAATTGAGTGTAGGTTATTCTGGTGGGAAGCCTTCTGCTCTAGGGCGAGTGTATTGCACTTTTCCCTATTCATAAGTATAGCATGTGGACCATCTTTGTGTTTCTATAGTCTTTTTCTACATCAGGGTTGCTCAAACTGTCCTGTAAAGTTTAGTTCCAACCCCAAATAGACACACCTGAACCAGTTTATCAAGCTCTTTCTAGCTGTACTAGAAACTTCCAGGCAGGGGTGTTGAATAAAGTTGGAGCTAAACTATGCAGGACACCAGCCCTCCAGAACGGAGTTTGGACACTCCTGTTCTACATCCTCAACTGAGAAATGCACAATTCGACAACATGTTTTATAGCCTGCTAGAATCTATAAATCAATATGAATTCTCAGCTTTTCCCAGTGGAAATGTCACTTCACTTCATTGCTTCCTCCACCATTTATTTGGTTTTTACCTGGGAACAGGTCTCACACGGGGATCTCTATACTGCCGTTCTTGCACTTGTCCAGAGGAATGCATTCAGGATCTTCTGCTGGCCGTGTTGTAATGCTCTTAAGAACAGGGTGGTGTAGTTCTACAAGTGCTTTGTAGATTAAAGCCCCTAAAACTCCACCAATAAAAGGAGCCACCAAGGGTACCCACCACCAGCTATTGCCTGCCCTGTGAAGAAGTTAAAACGACATATCAGTTACATTTCATCCAATTATGTCATACTGTACTTAACATTATTAAAATCAACATCTTTAACAAATGTGAGACTAAAAACAATCAAATAAATTACAGTAATGTGATTTTCACATTTTTTGTTTTTAAATAATTATTACTATCATAACTGGTGTTTTTAAAGTATAAATGAAATCAAAACTAACCAGATGATTTGGTTAGCTCACGGTGCCAGTTTTGTGGTGAACAATTCAGCTGTGAATGTCATTAAGAAAAAAAAATGGTTTGCCCTTATAATCTAAAACTAAATTCTGAAAATGCACCTCCTATTTGTTTTCAGTTAAATTCTCAGATTATGTCTGTCTAAGGTTTTGGGCGTGGCTAACATACTTAACCACACCCCTCCAACAAACAGAAACGGCGAGCAGGAGGAGTCTGTTAGGTTGGTAATAACTCTCCCCAAACACTTTTCATGATGTTTCTGAATGAAATGCCTACCTTACTACATCCAATCAGCTCGCAGTAGAAAATATAAGCCACACCCACTATTTTCACATTTAATATTCCGTTTCTCTAGGTATTTTTACATAACAGTAATAATTCTAATAATAAAATATAACGTTATTTTTATTTTAGAATTTGTGCTTAATACTTTATTTTTTTTAAAAGCACGTAAAATTAATAAAACTTGTAAAAACATTAAAAAGATGTTTAACAATAATAAAAATAAATTATTTAAAATGGCTTTGTTTAATATTCATTCACCTGAAAACCTCTGTGCCCCATCCTGCCATGAGTGTGAAGAGCCGTGGCCCCAGGTCCCGTGTGGGATTGATGGCATAACCGCTGTTGCTCCCCATAGAGATGCCGATGAGCATCACCAGAAGCCCCACACCAACAGCTTCACCTCCAGACATCAGCGGCTGGTTCCTTTGGTCTGACAGAGCCATCAGACACAACAACAGCAGGCCCGTGCCTGCAACCTGTCACAAACATTACCACATTGTCAAACTCCTTTCTCTGGGCATGGGCAAGGCTTGTTCTTGATCTGCAAGTTTTTGCATGCTTGATTTGGTTCAGTGTTCATGAAACAAATATGGTGTTCTTTTAACCGCCTCGTGATAAATGTTTGATTTTTATTTCTAGTTTTGTATATCATAATTTTAATGAATCAATATGAATTCTAAAATTTTTACAGTTTTAAGTCTTTAAAATCCTGGGTAAAGGTTGGGTAAAAAATTTGGTAAGGCTGAACAATATTTTTACTTAAGTGTAAAAGCACTAGTATTTGTACTGAACGTTTTCACTATGTGTATTTTGGTTCAGTGTAAAATAATGAACAAATACAGTTTTGTTTAGACAGCTGCATGTTCAAAATGTTGTTTGAAACTTGTCATTTTGGGGACAGACAATTTAACATTAACTTCTACACTATCTGACAAAAGTTTGATGTGGAGGCTGAATTATGAGAAGGAGCGCTATCCTGCTGAAGAATTTGCCCTCTCCTGTAGTTTGTAATGTAATGGGCAGCACAAATGTCTTGATACCTCTGGCTGTTGATGATGTCATCCACTCTGCAGATCTCTCGCACACTCCCATACTGAATGTAACCCCAAAAAATTATTTTTCGTTCACCAAACTTCACTGATTTCTGT
The DNA here is from genome assembly GCA_903798195.1 of Danio kyathit. Taxonomy (NCBI): domain Eukaryota; kingdom Metazoa; phylum Chordata; class Actinopteri; order Cypriniformes; family Danionidae; genus Danio; species Danio kyathit. The sequence continues at coordinate 18,441,498 of LR812539.1, read as the reverse complement.
GAGAATCTTGGGTCCAATAGGTCTTCTGCAATATTTGTGATGATGAAATAGAAAAACCTACCTTCTGCCACTTTTCCAAATGATCAACTAGAAATCAAGTTATTGTTTGTTGCTACAACTGGGATCGACGACAAGACTTTTGTCAGGTAGTGTACAGCTTATTAGCAAAATAGAATTATAAAATCGGCTGTTTATTAGTATAATTATTGCCTTAATCTACAATGACTGTAGGTTACAGTTGCATAAAGCACTAAAAGTTAACCATATCATATTTTTTTTTAAAACTGTTTGTAACTTTTTAAAATTCAGTTACCAAATGGCAGACTGGACTATTGGGCCAAACAGAATCTGTTTGGTCTCCAAATTAAAATGTGACCCTAGTTTTCGATATCATAATTCTTAAACCAAGAATGATCTTTTAGTTTCAGCTTGAATGCATAAACTTCCCTAGACATTTTATAGTACGTTTTATCCAAATCACCGCTACACTGTAAACCCCAAAAATTTAAGGTAACTCAAATTGTTTGAAGAAACCGATTGCAACAAACCATTTAAGTTCAAAAACTAATTCTAATGAGTACTGTGAACTTAATCCGTTTGAGTAAATGAAGCAATTTGAGTACAGTAAAACCCATTAAATGAAGAGAACTCAAACCAACCGAGTACTGTAAAACCCAATAAATGAAGAGAACTCAAACCAACCGAGTACTGTAAAACCCAATAAATGAAGAGAACTCAAACCAACCGAGTACTGTAAAACCCAATAAATGAAGAGAACTCAAACCAACTGAGTACTGTAAAACCCAATAAATGAAGAGAACTCAAACCAACCGAGTACTGTAAAACCCAATAAATGAAGAGAACTCAAACCAACTGAGTACTGTAAAACCCAATAAATGAAGAGAACTCAGACCAACCGAGTACTGTAAAACCCAATAAATGAAGAGAACTCAAACCAACCGAGTACTGTAAAACCCAATAAATGAAGAGAACTCAAACCAACCGAGTACTGTAAAACCCAATAAATGAAGAGAACTCAAACCAACCGAGTACTGTAAAACCCAATAAATGAAGAGAACTCAAACCAACTGAGTACTGTAAAACCCAATAAATGAAGAGAACTCAGACCAACCGAGTACTGTAAAACCCAATAAATGAAGAGAACTCAAACCAACCGAGTACAGTAAAACCCAATAAATGAAGAAAACTCAAACCAACCGAGTACTGTAAAACCCAATAAATGAAGAGAACTCAAACCAACCGAGTACTGTAAAACCCAATAAATGAAGAGAACTCAAACCAACCGAGTACAGTAAAACCCAATAAATGAAGAAAACTCAAACCAACCGAGTACTGTAAAACCCAATAAATGAAGAGAACTCAAACCAACCGAGTACTGTAAAACCCAATAAATGAAGAAAACTCAAACCAACCGAGTACTGTAAAACCCAATAAATGAAGAGAACTCAAACCAACCGAGTACTGTAAAACCCAATAAATGAAGAGAACTTAGACCAACAGAGTACTGTAAAACCCAATAAATGAAGAGAACTCAAACCAACCGAGTACTGTAAAACCCAATAAAGGAAGAGAACTCAGACCAACAGAGTACAGTAAAACCCAATAAATGAAGAGAACTCAAACCAACTGAGTACTGTAAAACCCAATAAATGAAGAGAACTCAAACCAACCGAGTACTGTAAAACCCAATAAATGAAGAGAACTCAAACCAACCGAGTACTGTAAAACCCAATAAATGAAGAGAACTCAGACCAACCGAGTACTGTAAAACCCAATAAATGAAGAGAACTCAGACCAACCGAGTACTGTAAAACCCAATAAATGAAGAGAACTCAGACCAACCGAGTACTGTAAAACCCAATAAAGGAAGAGAACTCAAACCAACTGAGCACAGTAAAACCCAATAAATGAAGAGAACTCAAACCAACCGAGTACTGTAAAACCCAATAAATGAAGAGAACTCAAACCAACCGAGTACTGTAAAACCCAATAAATGAAGAGAACTCAAACCAACCGAGTACTGTAAAACCCAATAAATGAAGAGAACTCAAACCAACCGAGTACTGTAAAACCCAATAAATGAAGAGAACTCAAACCAACCGAGTACAGTAAAACCCAATAAATGAAGAGAACTCAGACCAACCGAGTACTGTAAAACCCAATAAAGGAAGAGAACTCAGACCAACAGAGTACAGTAAAACCCAATAAATGAAGAAAACTCAAACCAACCGAGTACTGTAAAACCCAATAAATGAAGAGAACTCAAACCAACCGAGTACAGTAAAACCCAATAAAGGAAGAGAACTCAAACCAACTGAGTACTGTAAAACCCAATAAATGAAGAGAACTTAGACCAACAGAGTACTGTAAAACCCAATAAATGAAGAGAACTTAGACCAACAGAGTACTGTAAAACCCAATAAATGAAGAGAACTTAGACCAACAGAGTACTGTAAAACCCAATAAATGAAGAGAACTCAAACCAACTGAGTACTGTAAAACCAAATAAATGAAGAGAACTTAGACCAACTGAGTACTGTAAAACCAAATAAATGAAGAGAACTCAGACCAACAGAGTACAGTAAAACCCAATAAATGAAGAGAACTCAAACCAACTGAGTACTGTAAAACCCAATAAATGAAGAGAACTCAAACCAACCGAGTACTGTAAAACCCAATAAATGAAGAGAACTCAAACCAACTGAGCACAGTAAAACCCAATAAATGAAGAGAACTCAAACCAACCGAGTACTGTAAAACCCAATAAATGAAGAGAACTCAAACCAACCGAGTACTGTAAAACCCAATAAATGAAGAGAACTCAAACCAACCGAGTACAGTAAAACCCAATAAAGGAAGAGAACTCAAACCAACTGAGTACTGTAAAACCCAATAAATGAAGAGAACTTAGACCAACAGAGTACTGTAAAACCCAATAAATGAAGAGAACTTAGACCAACAGAGTACTGTAAAACCCAATAAATGAAGAGAACTTAGACCAACAGAGTACTGTAAAACCCAATAAATGAAGAGAACTCAAACCAACTGAGTACTGTAAAACCAAATAAATGAAGAGAACTTAGACCAACAGAGTACTGTAAAACCCAATAAAGGAAGAGAACTCAGACCAACAGAGTACAGTAAAACCCAATAAATGAAGAGAACTCAAACCAACTGAGTACTGTAAAACCCAATAAATGAAGAGAACTCAAACCAACCGAGTACTGTAAAACCCAATAAATGAAGAGAACTCAAACCAACTGAGCACAGTAAAACCCAATAAATGAAGAGAACTCAAACCAACCGAGTACTGTAAAACCCAATAAATGAAGAGAACTCAAACCAACCGAGTACTGTAAAACCCAATAAATGAAGAGAACTCAAACCAACCGAGTACAGTAAAACCCAATAAATGAAGAGAACTCAAACCAACCGAGTACTGTAAAACCCAATAAATGAAGAGAACTCAAACCAACCGAGTACTGTAAAACCCAATAAATGAAGAGAACTCAAACCAACCGAGTACTGTAAAACCCAATAAATGAAGAGAACTCAAACCAACCGAGTACTGTAAAACCCAATAAATGAAGAGAACTCAGACCAACCGAGTACTGTAAAACCCAATAAAGGAAGAGAACTCAGACCAACAGAGTACAGTAAAACCCAATAAATGAAGAAAACTCAAACCAACCGAGTACTGTAAAACCCAATAAATGAAGAGAACTCAGACCAACCGAGTACTGTAAAACCCAATAAATGAAGAGAACTCAGACCAACAGAGTACTGTAAAACCCAATAAATGAAGAGAACTCAGACCAACCGAGTACTGTAAAACCCAATAAATGAAGAGAACTCAAACCAACTGAATACTGTAAAACCCAATAAATGAAGAGAACTCAAACCAACAGAGTACTGTAAAACCCAATAAATGAAGAGAACTTAGACCAACAGAGTACTGTAAAACCCAATAAATGAAGAGAACTCAAACCAACCGAGTACTGTAAAACCCAATAAAGGAAGAGAACTCAGACCAACCGAGTACTGTAAAACCCAATAAATGAAGAGAACTCAAACCAACTGAGTACTGTAAAACCCAATAAATGAAGAGAACTCAAACCAACTGAGTACTGTAAAACCCAATAAATGAAGAGAACTCAAACCAACTGAGTACTGTAAAACCCTATAAGTTAGGTCAACTGTTTAAGGAAACCGATTGCTACAAACCATTTGAGTTTAAAAAAACTAATCTATATGAGTACTGTGAACTTCATCCATTTAAGTTGAAGTAATGAGGTATTTAGGCAACTCATATGGAAATAAATGAAAAATCATACTTTATGATTTGTCACAATGAGACAGATTGAAATAAAAAGCCACTTTGCAAATTATTTTAGCAATGAATCGGAGAACATAATTTTCTAATAAAATTCAGAAATTAATGTGAAAACTAAGTGCATCTTACAGTACATGTTTGTCAGATGACTTTTAATGGAGTTTCTGATTATTTAGAAGCCATTTTCTTGCATAAAAATGATATTCTGTTTCAGATTATTTCTTATATATCATCATCATCAAGGTTACCATTAGCTTGCTCTTATACAGAGATACAAAGAGGAAGACAATAAAGATGAATGAATCCTGTCGTCCAACAGGTTCAGTCATGGACCAAGGACTAAGTGGAATGGCATGAGGGCATATTTTGAGTGTACAAACTGTGACATGTTTTTCGATAATTATAATTGTTGAAATGATTCCATGCTGATGAATGACACGATTACTAGTTTGTTTGTTAATCTTTTGTCAAAAGTGATTTAAAACATCAGAATAGTCATAAGTAACAAACCCTAGATTTACGAAAATAAATACATAAATAATATATATAATTAAGATGTAGATATAAAAGCCCACACCTAGAGCCAACTAACATTAGGAGATGAGCAAACAATAGTAAAATGTCCCAATGAGATTGTACAAATTCATTCATTCATTCATTCATTTTCCTTTGGCTTAGTTCCTTATTTATAAGGGTTCGCAGCAGAATGAACCACCAACTCCTCCAGCATACGTTTTACGCAGCGAATGCTCTTCCAGCTGCAACCCACTACTGGAAAACACCCATACACTCATGCATTCACACACACTACAACCAGTTTAGTTCATCCAATTAACCAATAGCGCATGTCACTGGACTGTAGAGGAAACCGGAAACCCACACCAACACGGGGAGAAGATGCAAACTCCACACAGAAACACCAGCTGACCCAGCTGGGACTCGAACCAGCAACCTTCTTGCTGTGAGGCGACAGTGCTAACTGAGACACCTTGCCGCTATTCATACAAATTAATATAAATCAAAAATTACAAATTGCAATAAAGATTGCAAGATTAGCTAAAGAGATACAAGGTAAAACATGTAAATAGAGAAATTAAATGTAAAATATAGGAGACACAAACGCACAAAGAAGTTCAAAACAGAAAATTCTAAACTTGATCTTGATCAGAAACTTGAACTGTTGTTCTCATGACATTTTTTTATGTGACAAACTGACACTGCAGAACGACTTGTGCTCAGTCTCAAAGATTCTTTTGGTGATGGAATATACATAATTGTCATTCCAGTACCTAAAACGCCTCAGGCTAAAACTTAAAAAAAACTGACGCCCAATTACAAAAACATTTTCCTATTTTAAAATTACAACGAGTAAGGAACAAGCAGTGCAAATGAATGCCTCTGTGGATCCACTTCAGTAGTTGGTTGATCTCTCTGAATAGATTTCAAAAACAAACAAAAAATAAAATAAAAAAACAACAGGACATAGGGCCCTATCATACACCCAGCGCAATAAGGCGCAACACGTGTTTGCCCCAACGTGTTGAAATTTTCAGACCAATGTAACCTTAATTTTCCCATTTTGCACCACATTGTTTAAATAGCAAATCCATTTGCACCACTTTGTGGACTCATGGGTGTGTTGAGGCGCATTGTTGGCGAGTTGCTATTTTGAGGAACTAACATGGACTGCAATAGACCAGCTGAAAGCCAGTCTAAAGTCCAGCGCAGAGCAACGTTAGTTGTGCGCCTCGCTTACATATTGCTTAAAAGCGTGCAGGATGTACAGCAAAAATCTTTACAAATAATAAAAAAATAAATTAATTAATTAAAAAAAAAAAAAAAAAAAAAAAAAAAAAAAAAAAGAGTTAAAGGAATAAAAGATTACAAAAATTATTATTTTCTACATAAATAAAAAAAACACTGCCTTTATGTCTTCATCTCGAAGGGCTTTTTTAGTTTATGACAACTTGCTCTTGTATAATGTTATTATTATTAGCAGTATTATTTATTATATGCATATTTATTTTATTAAAAACAAGCTTAAATTTGCCCACCTGTCAGGTTTTGGACCATAAGGGGCATAGCATGAGTGTTTGGATATAACTCAGTTTTTTGACCACACTTCGTTATTATTGTTCATTTATTCGTTTGCTGAAAATTAGAACTGAATTTAGAAATAGTTTTGAAACAAATCTTTGTGCTTAAACGAAATTAATTATGTAGACTAATGGGTGTCTGCGTGTAGCCTACAACACCGTTTCCTTATCCACGAAAGGGAGAACGAGAAAGTAAAGGCTGAATGGAGGAGGCTCAATCTTTATCCTCGCGCTGCAGATGGTTTGTTTAACTCTTTTCTCGCTAGTGAAGCGTTCAGTTTTTCCACTAACAAAGTCCGTCATGTAAATAGCAAATGCGCCATGGCGCAATGCAACAGACTCTTAAAGGGAATGGGAGAGGAAACTCTGATTTGTTTATTCTCATAACACACTCATAACTCATTAAGCGAATAAGCACAACCCTGTTAGACCATGCGCCGCAGAGCGTATTTTTTCATCCTTAAAATAGTAAAAGTGAATTCATACATGCCCTTAATGCTTTTGTGCTTTAGACTTTGTGTCTAGATCGCTAAAATAGAGCCCATTAACTTTAGATTGTATTCACTTAGGAGTACCACAGGGATATGCATTATCATCACCTCAGATTTTTCGCACTTACATCAACGAAATTCAGTGTAACAGGGATGATGTCAGACAAATAAGATATTTTGGGAAATACTGGTAACCCAATTAGCCCCTTTCACACATGCAGACCTTTCCTGAAAATTACCGGCAATTTTCCAGAAAGGGATCATGTGTGAATGGGCCCTTTTTGAAAATACCGGTAAATTTGTTCTGGCAATTTTCAGGAAAGAGAAGTTGTAACATTACCGCATTACCGGTAATTTGCAGGAATGATGTGATGGAAAGGAAAATTTTGTCATTATTTGTAGCCTAGCCTGGCTTCCTTATAGTTGATGGTATTAACTGTAAATAAATTAATTTAAATATCAGGCAGAGCTACAGTATATTTAGTAACCCATTTAAAAAATAAACAAAAAGGAAAGAAAAGTGAATTTACATTTATCCCCCCCCCCACACACACCCCACCCCCCGTACTGAAAAAAAACAAACCATAATGACCAAACTACTGTTATCAGAGCATTTATATTCATTCAGAAATACCTGGTCAAAGAATCCGGTGTAGACTGAGATATAGGGTGCTGGATATGTAGCGAAGATCCCAGCTGTTGCTTTGGGTCCGGACACAGTCAAATTACCCCCACAGTAATGATTTATGGCATCTATAAAAAGCAGAACAAATGCTAGCATAGAAACCTTGTGGCAATTTTTTTGACCTACTCCAACACTAAAAACAACTTATTAGTATTTGCTCACCATAATAAAGTAAAAAAATGGTCCCGGCGGCAAGGAATGAACCCAGAAACTGAGCGAAAACATACAGCGGCAGCATCTTCCAGCGCAATCGGCCAAACACACACATTGTGAATGAAACAGCTGCGTTCATATGAGCTCCTGTATTGAGTAAAGAGTCCACTTAAAACAAGTCATTTCATTCGGTGGCCATCTTTGAAACATTTCTCTAGCATCTCCAAGTGCATCTCCTATCTCTTTAAATACAGCAAGCTCTCCAAAACTGTCCGCAAAGCGTACAAATAAATTTCATATTTCAGAAAACAAGTTAAATGCAATGACAACAGCGTTTAAATAGCATAAATATAAGCAATTAAGCTTATTTTTTCAGTCATGAGTGCTTATCGGAGTATGTTGCCTGTTTATATAGCAGCCACAGTTAAAAATGGCAGCCGCAGTGATTTGATGACTTTACTAATCGATGATTGGCTTTTTTAAATTAAGAAGGTGGAGCATTTTCATCATTTTGGTTGTTATACTTTCTCCAATTTAAGTGGTAAAACATCGCGTTAGCGTTGAAAACAGCATTGAGCTGGTGTTTGGAGTCGATGTGGAGAGTCTCACCTGACACTTTTCCACCAACATGCACACCCATAGCCACTGCCAGCCCAAAGCCTATATTAATGCTGAGATATTCACCAAAATAACCATCTCCTGTGACCACTTGTGCTACAGTGCCAAGGCCAAACACCTGGAAAACAAAAATGGACTGTCAGAGAATGTAAATAATAATAGATGATGTGCAGTCACACTGTAAAAAAAGAAATATCTTAAATATCTTGATATATACATATACACACACACACACACACACACACAGGATATAATAAAAGATATGCGATTTAATTATACTTTAATGTTAGTCCCTAACACCCATACAAATTTCCTAAGAAATTGTCTGTAAGTTGCAGTGAAAATAGAATGTGAACAGGCTCTTTTTAAAAATAAAAGTCCAGTAAGAAGTTGTAACATTACCAGATTATTGCTGGAATTCAAATTCTACCCTTACCCTGCTACATCAAATAATAAACAAATGAATGATGGGTAGATATGAAATGTACTGTACTGATTGCAGTAAGACAGAAACCATTTTTGTATTTAACTAACCCATTTAAAAACAAAAAATGTAAAAGTATTTTAATACTGTTGCATATACGCCGTAAAAATGTATATGATCAATTAGTCTTGACAGCACATGTGTTCAGGTCATTGTAACTTATTAAACTAAGTTAATCATGTTCTAATTGAATTTTATAAGTTACTCAAGCTGTTTTGAGTCAGATTAATATAATATTAGTTCAAATGGACTCATAAGGTTAATTTGATTTAGCTTAAACATTTAAGGTAACCAGGATTTTTTACAGTGTAGTGTTATGCAAAATAAATGTTTGCATAAACAAAAACACTGGTATACAGTACATCACACACATCAATAATATATATAAGGTGTATGTGTGTATACTGTATACTATAAAAATCCAGCAGCAAAGTTGCCAGAAAATACTGTAAACAAGCACAATAAACTTCAGTAATTTACTGTAATTATTTTTTCTTCCGATAAAAAACACTTTTGTTTTTGCTAGAATTTAAGATTTTCTGTATTTTCTTGAGCATTCAATATAAAGTAGTCGGCAGTGGTGTAAAGTAACAAATTACAAATACTCAAACTACTGCAATTGAGTAGTTTTTCTCAGAAATTGTAATTCACCAAGTAGGTTTCTAAGGTGTACTTTTACTTTTCCTTGAGTATATTTTTACTGATGTATCGGCACTTTTACTCCACTATTCATAATTTTTATGAACAGAATTTCTATGCGCAGCCTTGGGCTGGGTCCGGTTCGGGGACCACTGGATTTCATCTCTATTATTCACAGACATTGTTCTGTTGGCTTCATCGAACATGGACCTTCAGCATGCACTGGGGCGGTTTGCTGCACAGTGTGACGCGGCTAGGATGACAATCAGCACGTCCAAGTCCATTGTGCTCCATCGGAAAAAGGTGGTTTGCCATCTCCAGGTTGGAGGAAAGTCCTTACCTTAGGTGGAGGAGTTCAAGTATCTTGGGGTACGAGTGAGGGAAGGATAGAACGTGAGATTGACAGGAAGATCGGTGCAGCGGCAGCAGTAATGCGGATGATGTATCGGTACGTTGTGGTAAAGGAGCTGAGCTGAAAGGCAAAGCTCTTGATTATCCGGTCAATTTACGTTCCTACTTTCACCTATGGTCATGAGCTTTGGGTCATGGCCGAAAGGACAAGATCTCGGATACAAGCGGACGAAATTAGTTTCCTTGGCAGGGTGGCAGGGCGCGTCCTTATAGATAGGGTGAGGAGCTCTGTCACCCAGAAGCTCGGAGTAGAGCCTCCGCTCCACCACATCGGGAGAAGTCAGGTAGCTCAGGCATCTGTTTCGAATGCCTCCTGGACGCCTACCTAGGGAGGTGTTCCAGGCATGCCCCACCAAGGCCTTGGGGAAGACCCAGGATACGCTGGAGGGACTATGTTTCTCGGCTGGCCTGGGAATGCCTCGGGATCCCCCCAGAGAAGCTGAAGGAAGTGTCTGGGGAGAGGAAAGTCTGGGTTTTTTCCTAAGACTGCTGTCCCCGCAACCCAGCCCCAAAAAAAGCAGATGAAAATAAATGAATTAATTAATTTAATTAATTAATTTTAAAAAAACTTCTTTTTTTTCATATAATTTTACTCAAGATTTTCTTTATTTTCTTTGGCTTTCAATAGTAAATAGTCAATAGTGGTGTAAATTAACAAATTACAGATACTCAAATTACTGTAACAGTAGTTTTACTCAGGAATTGTAATTTACTAAGTAGATTTTAAAATGTGTACTTTTACTTTCCCTTGAGTACATTTAAATTCAGTCCAGTCCCTATCCAATCAAATCACGAATATGAAAAAATAACAATAATAAATGATAAAATAAAAAATAAAAATCCCATCAATACTGAACAACCTCAAGACATTGGGCAGTTTTAAAAAAAGGAGCAAACCGTTTGGGAGCATTAAAAGTGTGCAAGAAGATTTTGAAACTGTTGAGATTGCATGTCACTGATGAAAATATGATGGATGTTACTGTATGATGACTGAAATCGCCAAATGGCCTTAAACAAAATACACTACAGAATGTTACATTTTCACACCAATTGCATATAAACGCATCAACCTTCCACAGTGTAATACTCACTACTCTTGAGTACTTTTCAAAGGGTCACTTTTTACTAACACTTTAAGTGATATTGAGGTACTTTTACTCTACTTGCACTACATTTTGGGGCAAGTAATGGTACTTTTATTTGAGAATGATTTTTCAGTACTCTTTCCATTACTGGTAATCAGTGACATGAACTTGCCAATGATTTAGAATTTGACGTGGTCACATTGACAATAATGGAAAGAGTATGTCAAGCCAATCTTTCTAAAAATAGCATTTATAGCACATGGTCTGACCCATTCAGTCTCATCCTGCAAGCTGTGGCCATATTATACACAACAAAACAATGCCAAGCACACAATCATACTGAAAACACCATAAATGAATGAATAGCAACAATACATCAAATCATCAGTAAAACACTCATTCGGTTTAAACCAATAATGCATTGAAAGTGAATTAGCCTCTATTAAACAACACAGTCAATTCGTACAAAAGAAACAAGCTCTTACCATCATGATGAATGTGCAGAGGCTTTCTGCCAGAGCCACTCGAATGTATTCATTCTTGATCTTCAGCATGGATCCAACATTTGGAGCCATGCGGCCTTGAAAGCTGCCATTTTCCATTATGCTGACTTCCTGTTTCACTTCCTTTTCTGCACTAGGCTCTTCTCTCCCAGCTTGATCATTCAGACTCTTTGAATGGTTGCACTGGTGTGAATTGAACTACTGTGTTTTGTCAGCCATGTCTATTTATACGAAGACTTTGCACCGCCCCTTTATGCACACATGTGCCCCTGAGTAACATGTGATTTTCAGAGACAACAGGAAACACACTGCAGTATCACGAGTTGGTCAAATGCTCCATCAGTATCCATTACAGATAAGATAAGCACTATATCATTTGTATGTGAACTTGACGTGTGTTCAGTAAGCATTAATTATTATTCGCTTGCAGTTTAAACTTTGATTTTACACAAGCAGTTTTTCTATGAAACATTTTGTTGTGAATTTTATTACAAATAAATCAAATTATTATAAGTAATCAAATAATTGAATAAGTAATTACAGTTTTTCTCAGTGGCTTTGGTGCTTTTCTCACAACACTATTTACATTTGCACAACAGTTAATGCATTTCTCAAAACAATTAGTCATTTGTGCACATCATAGTAGCAGTTTCTCATTCCTTCCAACAAATTGCAAATGCTTTTGGTCATGCATCAATTGCTTTCATACAACTCTCTGCTGTTTTATAACATTATCATTTGCTTATGTCATGTCAGTCAAAATGAACTAAACTTGTGAATGCTGAATAGTCATTCCATATTAAACTAATAGTGCTCATTTCATTACTTGAGTCATTACATACAAACATGTTGAATTAGCTCTCAAAATCTGTCAAGGAAATTTTATTAAAAATATTGAATATTACAGTTTTTCTCAGTCACTTTGGTGCATTTCTCACAACACTATTTACATTTGCACAACAATTAATGCATTTCTCAAAACAATTAGTACAAACTGCAAAACCTAGTTGATAACCTGCACTGACACTTTCATTGACATGAATACTTGCTTTTGAGGATTGAGCTATCCCTTTTGAGCAAGTGACTCACTTTTGCAGGATATCCACTAGGTTTTGCAGTTTGTACTAATTGTTTTGAAAAATGCATTAACTGTTGTGCAAATGTAAATAGTGTTGGGAGAAATGCACCAAAGTAACTGATAAAACCTGTATTAAGGCATGTACTGTTCTTTGTACTCTGTACGTTCCCACAAAGCATATACACCTGATGTTTGTGCTTGCTGAAAAGATAGCTTATCTCTTGCTGATTTGTATTGAGGAATGGAGGACTACAGACACAGTCAAACACACACACACACACACACACACACACACACACACACACACACACACACACACACACACAAACACACACACACACACACACACACACATACACACACACACACACATAGGTGTCATGGTGGCGCAGTAAGTAGCATGATTGCTTCATAGCAAGAACGTCGCTAGTTCAAGCCCCGGCTGGGTCAGTTGGCATTTCTATGTGGAGTTTGCATGTTCTCCCCGTGTTCGTGTGGGTTTCCTCCGAGTGCTCCGGTTTCCCCCATAAGTCCAAAGACATGAGCTAAAGGTGAATTGGGTATGCTAAATTGTCTGTAGTGTTTGTGTATGAATGAGAGTGTATGGGTGTTTTCCAGTGATAGGTTGCAGCTGGAAGGGCATCCGCAGTAAAACATATGCTGGATAAGTTGGCTGTTCATTCCGCTGTGGCGACCCCAGATTAATAATGGGACTAAGCCGAAAAGAAAATGAATGATGAATGAATATATGTAGATAGGCAGGCAGGCAGGCAGACAGACAGACAGATAGACAGACAGACAGACAGACAGACAGACAGAGAGACAGACAGACAGACAGATAGACAGACAGACAGACAGACAGACAGAGAGACAGACAGACAGACAGATAGATAGATAGACAGACAGACAGACAGACAGACAGACAGACAGACAGACAGATAGACAGATAGATAGATAGATAGATAGATAGATAGATAGATAGATAGATAGATAGATAGATAGATAGATAGATAGATAGATAGATAGATAGATAGAAAGAATGGTGGATAGAATGATGGAAAACTTTTAACTACATACAAATAGCTTTATTTTACATTCATTCATTCATTTTCTTTTCGGCTTAGTCCCTTTATTACAGTTTTTCTCAGTTACTTTGGTGCATTTCTCACAACACTATTTACATTTGCACAACAGTTCATGCATTTCTCAAAGCAATTAGTACAAACTGCAAAACCTAGTTGATAACCTGCAAAAGCGTGTCACTTGCTCAAAAGGGATAGCTCATTCCTCAAAAGCAAGTATTGATGTCAATGAAAGTGTCAGTGTCATCAAGATGAAAAGTCCTGACACATTTTTACTGCATTTGCTCTTTGCAATTCTAATTTATTCACAGCATTGTGCAAAAGAATGAATACACGCTTATTTACAACAAACATAAACTTCCTTTGGGTAAAGCAGAGCACAACTGTAAACAATACTGCAGTACACTGGAACTGAACCTACAACATACAGTATAGGTCTGTAAATCATTCATCAAATTGTTTATTTTAGAAGACATTTTCAGGAAGAAAAAAAAGATAAATTTTTGTTTTATAAAATTTGTTTGACAGATTTTGACAACTAGTTCAACATTTTGGTATGTAATGACTCAAGTAATGAAATGAGGACTGTTAGTTTTAAAGGGAATGACTATTCAGCATTCACAAGTTTAGTTCATTTTGACTGACATGACATAAGCAAATGATAATGTTATAAAACAGCAGAGAGTTGTATGAAAGCAATTGATGCATGTCCAAAAGCATTTGCAATTTGCTGGAAGGAATAAGAAACTGCTACTCTGATGTGCACAAATGCCTAATTGTTTTGAGAAATGCATGAACTGTTGTGCAAATGTAAATAGTGTTGTGAGAAATGCACCAAAGCCACTGAGAAAAACTGTAATCCGGGGTCGCCACAGTGGAATAACCCACCAACTTATCCAGCATATGTTTTACACAGCGGATGCCCTTCCAGCTGCAACCAATCACTGGGAAACATCCATACACACTCATTGATACACATACACTATGGCCAATTTAGCTTATTCAATTCACCTATACTGCATATCTTTGGACTGTGGGGGGAACCGGCGCACCCGGAGGAAACCCACACCAACATGGGGAGAACATGCAGACTCTACACAGAAATGCCAACTGACCCAGTCAGTTGGCAACACTCTGACCACTTCTTCTTCATTTATCATAATGACTTACTGTAAGCCTTTTTTGTTCAGTGTTACACCTACTGCAGACAGTATATAGGCCTACACAAGTGCATTGTAAAATATTTCAGAATTTTGTTTTATACAAAACACACAAATACACGGTACCAAATATATTTTACTTTTTTTTTCCCCACAAAAACAGTGTACACAGTGTTCATCCCAACCAACACAAAGCTGCACATAACGTGGTCTACATATGCCATCAACAGAAGGATTTACAGAATACAGTTACAGTAAAATAAATAAATAAATTGTGTGGATTTCGGTCATACACTTTCCATCCCCAGGCAGAAAAACATTCCTTAATAGGTTGAGAAATGGAGAATATGGAGGGAGATAAACAGCTAAAAAACATGGGTGGGCAGTGAACCAGTTATGAACCAGATGAGCTCTGATTTCTAAATTGCGATTATGTGTGACCGGTGTTTACCTATGTGATGAGTTAGTATGCAACGTGGGGCAACTGACTTTAGAATTTTGAATGACAGTGTGTTCCTTGTGAAAACAAGAGATCTTCTGCATGAAAATTGTACTAAATGTAGAGAATTGTGTGTCGTGTTTTGAAAAAAGTGTGTTTTAAATCTGCAATTTGAGTGTAAAGCATGAATTGTGCTTGTAGTTTAGCAGGATTGGTTCGGAATGAACCGCCAACTTATCCAGCATATGTTTTATGCAGTGGATGCCCTTTCAGCCATAACCCAACACTGGGAAACACCCAAGCCCTCTTGCATTCACACACTACTATTTAGCTTATTCAATTCACCTACCGCATGTCTTTGGACTGTGGGGAACACACCAGAGCAAACCCACGCGAGCATGGGGAGAACATGCAAACTTCACACAGAAATGCCAACTGACCCAGCCGGGGCTCGAAATAGCGACAGTGCTACCCACTGCGCCACCGTGATGTCCTTAAAGTTGTGTATAAAATATTAAACCATTCAATAAAAACAGTACAACTCAAATCATCTGCTATTTGTTGTGCTCTGGACAACCATATGCATGTTTTGTGAACATTATAAAATTTGTTTGGAGGCTCATATTGTAGCACATCGGGTGTGGCAATGGATTTGGGGGTCCAAATGCAGCTTTTATTATAGAATGCAAAACATGCAAGATAAGACAACGGCAAACAAAACACCAGGTACCAGGCAGCAAACAATCAATAATCCAAAGCACAGTCCAATAACAAAACCAGGCAGACAGGAAAATAATGTTGCTATCATGTCAATATGCTCCAAAATCTCTAAGGAATGTTTCCAGCACACGGTTCAATCTGCATGAAAAGGAAAAAGGAGACCCAAATCAGCATAAATGTTTAGATTGCTAATGTATAGCAATGTATAATTATTATACTTCTATATACTCAGGCATATAATTCATCTTTATTTTATTCTTACATGATTCGGTGAGTGCAGTGATCTACAAACAGAGGATGGCAGTAAATTCCTGAATAAAGATAAGCAGCTGATAAGGCATGCAGACAATAACAGGTCAGGTTCTTTGTCCTGAGTGTGTGCGGGAAATGAAAACCTGCTCTAAAAAAAACAAAGCTGCAGGAAAGAATATTTACACGAAAGCAATTAAAAGAGCTATGGTTTTGGGGGCGGTGAACTATAATTTGCAGAAATCTGTTACTGTGAAAGTCTATCTGGGACAAGAACCTGCTGTGGGGTAAGCGTGACAATGATATCAGCTTCTTATCAGAGGACTTCATAGTTCTATGTTGCGCTAAACTGGGGAAATAATTGCTGACAGCTTCCTTTACTTCATCAGTCCTGTGTTTTTGTGACTTTTGACATATGGCATTGAGTAAAACATCTCAATATCAAGAGAAGGTTTTATTTAACTTTTTGCAATTTTTTTTCCAAGGAATGGTTCTTTCTTGTTAAAGTAAACATAACACACAGCACAAAAGGAAATCTGGCCAATCTCATCCAACATGACCTCAGGATTTTCCTGTCAGCTACACATAAGCTGCACTAGCTCACATCATTTTCAGATGAGCACAGCACACTTCCTGTCTTTATAAGTGCTGCATTGATTCTTTTTTTTTATTTTGATTGGAAGTAGTTTTGTTTGCAGAGTAGAGTATATTTAATAAAATATTAAATACACATTTAAAAAATCATTTAAAAATCAAGAGAAGCAAAAGAATTGAGAAATTATATTGAAGTTTTTGTTGAAATTTTGTTATTTGTAATTTTTTTGTAACGTTTTGCTTGAATTTAATTGTATTATCTTTCCATTTCTAAATATATTTGGTGACTAAAATATTATTTTAATAAATATATCCGTTTCATAAATCTGTTTTGTTTAAAAGCACCAAAATACATTGCCTATATTCACTGAGAAATGGATAAAAATATTCATTTTCAAAAAAAGAAACTGTATATATATAGTCAACAGAACAAACCATCGTTATACAATAACTTGCCTGATTACCCTAACCTGCCCAGTTAACCTAATTAACCTAGTTAAGCCTTTAAATGTCACTTTAAGCTGTATAGAAGTGTCTTGGAACATGTCTAGTAAAATATTATTTACTGTCATCATGGCAAAGATAAAATAAATCAGTTATTAGAGATGAGTTATTAAAAGTATTATGTTTAGAAATGTGTTGAAAAAATCTTCTCTCTGTTAAACAGAAATTGGGGGGAAAAATAAACAGGGGGGCGATTAATTCAGGGAGGCTAATAATTCTGACTTCATTATATAATTTATGATTTACCAGTCAGACGATTCCTAAGCCACTGCAAATACCCTAAGTTCCATATAACAGCCATCTTCGTTTTGAAGAATCCTCCCTTCCACCCCTACTCCTCCTCCTTTTTTAGATGGGTGGCATGGTGGCCCAGTGGGTAGCACTGTTGCCTCACAGCAAGAACGTCACTGGTTCTAGTCCTTACCAAGCCAGCCAATGTTTTACTTTCTTCCCATGTTCACGTGTGTTTCCCCTGGGTTCCCTGGTTTCCTCCCACTGTGCAAAAACATGCAACTTAAGTTAATTGAATAATCCAAATCGGCACTATAGACATGCTGCTAGTAAGTAGTTATCTCTTAAGAGCAATCACTATCTGTTCATTAGCTACTTCAGCAGGGGCGTTCTCGAGATCTACCTGAGCTCAAACTCCCCTCTCGCCTTGCAAATGGGAGGGAGCATCTTATGAGCTCAGGGCTCTCTCCTGGGACAGCATGCCAAACAAGCTTTATAATCAATCATCAGATAAGTGTAAACTCTTGAAATATGAAATATATGTAATATATTTAATGCGAAAGTATTTAAAGCCTGAAGTTCTGGTTAGCCAGGTACCAGTTCACACAAAAATGGAAATTTAATCACTCTCTCCCTCTTACCCTCAACCTAAAAGAAGATATTTTGAAGAAAGCTGGAAAACAGTAACCTCTGACTATCAGTGTTGGTGGTAATGCATTACAAGTAATGCGAGTAACAAGTAAAGTGAGGCATTACTTTAAAAAAATAAGTAATAATATTTGAGCTACTTTTTTGAAAATGTAATGCAAGTTACTTTTTAGTTTAATTAATTAGCAAAAAAATAAATTGCTGAATTAAAATTTAAATAGTCACACTGAATTCAATTCAATTCATGTTTATTTATATAGCACTTTTCACAATATAGATTGTGTCAAAGCAGCTTAACATAGTTCTAGTAAAGTCCAGATTTCAGAGTTTAAGTTCAGTTTAGTTTAGTTCAGTATGGTTTAAGTTTCACTGCTGAAAGTCCAAACACTGAAGAGCAAATCCACCGAAGCGCAGCTCCACAAGTCTCGATCCAAGCAAGCCGGTGGTGACAGTGGCAAGGAAAAAAAATTTCACCAATTGACAAAGTGAAGGAAAAAAAAAAGCTGCAGTCTAGGTGCCGGAGGCTGGAGAAGCTGCAGGTGTGAGTAGGTCACCGGTGGGGGGTCAGGGTTGCCCAAACGATCAATGCGGGGACTGGTCTGTCACAGTGGTCTTTCAGGATCAGGCTCATGCACTCCAGTCCTTCATGACGACCACAGCTTCAGATCGGGATACTGCCTGGTCCAGGATTATGGAATCACGCAGTCAATGAGAGAATGTGTTTATTATTTTGAACACATCGAAGAAAAGGAAAAGGGGATCGTCTCGATGGACAATGGTTTTACTCAAGACAAATACAAAAGTAGCAAACACATTGCTTTAAACTTTCAATAATCTGTATATACGGCGTCAGGAAGTTCTCAGATACCATTATCCTAAAATATTATTTTTAATGTGTTTTTTTAAATTAAATGAAAGTGAAGGTTTTACAATGCAGAGCTCCTCTAATTAAAAAAAACAAGTCCTGAAAGAGATCAAGCCTCAGCCAGGGAATAAAAAGTAACGCAAATGTAACACAAAAGCAACATTACACATTACTTACCATAAAAAGTAATTAAGTGATACAACCTTTTTGGGGAGTAACTCAATATTGTAATGCATTACTTTCAAAAGTAACTTTCCCCAACAATGCTGTCTACCATAGTAGGAGAAACAAACACTATAAGTCAGTATCGGTTTCCATCTTTCTTATAAACATTTGCTTGTGTTCAACAGAAAAATAAAAACCTCAAACTGGCTTGTGACAAGTGAAGGGTGAGTAATTGAGGACATAATTATCAGTTTGGGGTGCGCTAAACCTTTGAGGCAATTTTATTAAGCGTATGAGTAAGAATAGCAGGTATGTTAGCACTTAGCCAGAAGCAGGATTTTTCAGTAATGTTTCCACCACTGGTCCTGTGAGTCCTGTCCCACCCATCAATGCTCATGGCATTTGCCAATAGCACATATGAAGATAAGGTATGCAGAAAGAGAAGATTTTGGCGTTAGAATACCATTGAAAAGAGAATGAAGAGAAATCACTAGAGTATAGGCTTATATTTCACCCAGAGACAGCCTCTGTTTTCTCTTGAGTGGATGATGGGAGTGGTCTTAAAGTACTTTAGTCAGTGTATTTACAGCCTTTGCCATGTGAGGGCGCAAAGAGCGCAGTGGTCACTCAGACTACGGTCGGCAAATCACTTAGCCTAAAAGTAGACCGAGGATTTTGACGGAGGCACACCGGCTCGTTAAATGACCTGGGAGTGGAGTGACTTATATTCCCATCCGTTATGGATGGTTTCATCGGTGATATTGGCTATAATCGTGCGCGCGCAACGCAAGTCATTGTGGAACCCGCGCGCCTGTCCCGTCAGGTTAAAAGGGAAAACTGCGATTGTGACTGGAGCCAACACAGGTGAGAATAGGCTATCACTTTCACTATTTAAATATTATTTTGTGATATTTGTACTATCGGATACACTTTAAAATATGGTTTAATTAGTTCATGTTTACTATGTAGTTATTTACTAACATAACTAGCCTAATATGAACAATAGGCTACGTGTAGGCTACGGCGTTAGTTCAGCACTAATGCATTATTAAAATCCAAATTCATGTTTGTTAACATTTGTTAATGTACTGTGAGTTAACATGAACAAACAATAATCAACTTTATTTTCAATTACTAACATTAATAAAGGTGAATAAATACTGTAATGAATGTATTGTACATTGTTTGTTTATGTTAGTAAATACATTAACATCTTGATGAGCACACAATTGCTCAACTGGAAGATAAATGACACTGTTACAAAGAAATGTAACGACAAAAACGTGTTTTATTGTTATTTGTCATGTCTATTTTTAGTTAAAGCTGGAGCCAATATTTGCCCCACATGTTTCACAATTGTAGTGTTTCTGGAGTTATTTAGTGTGTTGGTGAAAAAAGGAAAATTTTATTGCTCAGGTGCTGAATGTTTAATGTTATTTGCTGAATGAATGAATGTTATGTAATCCTTCTATTTTCCTGTATTATCTATATATTAATAGATATATATAATTATAAACGTGTAATTTTAGATACACTCACCGGCCACTTTATTAGGTACACCTGTAACAGCCAATCACATGGCAGTAACTCAATGCATTTAGGCATGTAGTCATGGTCAAGACGATCTGCTGCAGTTCAAACTGAGTATCAGAATGAGAAAGAAATGTGATTTAATCCACACGGAAAGAAGTTGATATAAACATATATGTTTTAATATAGGTTTTGATATATGTGTGTGCATATGTTCACTTATATGTTCACCTATATGTTTACCTATATATTAGTAAAACTATTCAAATCCATAGCTGCTAGACAGCATAAATAAAACCCATGTAGAAATGTACATTTTTGTATTTATTTAAAAACAATCAAATAGTGCAAGAACAAAAAAAAGACAAAAAACTGAACAGAAAAAAACAAAATAAAAAACTATTTTGTCATACATTTCCTTATTTTCAACTATCTTCATACAACAAAGAATTGACCTTGTAAATGTTTCAGGAAAACATTGTAGACAATGTAGACATCATAGCGTTCCATCTCGTCTCACTTATTTGCCATAGTTAGAGCGGCAGTTCTGTGGTCGCAAATGCCTTGTTGATGTCAACTCGGTACTAGTAAGGTGTACCTAATCAAGTGGCTGGTGAGTGTATATAATACAGAAGAAATATATGAATGCAATATGAGTCCAAATTAGTGGATTAATATTGGATACAGTGATAATGTAGAAATATTAGAGTTCTTATTAAAATTTCTTGACTTGTTGGTATGAAACTTGACAAAGGGTGTTTGTAAAACACACAATTTTCTTGTTGTGTTTGTAAATACTAAATCAAGATATCGAGTCATTGGGCATATAGCATAGCATGAGCTAAACTGAAGTTAAAAATATAGACTATTTTATAATGACCTTTACAAAAATCAAGCATGGTTTTACTACAAAACGAGCCAAAATAACCACAAATGGAAAGCAACATGCATTCACAAATTAGCTGTTTTTTTCTACACTAACTGCAATTTACCCAAGGTAGTAAATCAGTGATTATACAAATAAATGTCCTAAAATATGTTTGCTACTTTAATAAAACAATAGTTTGTTTCCCTGGGGGGGAAAGAGAGTTGGCAGGTGCTGCTCTGTTTCACAAGTCAAAATAATTCTAGTCATATTCACATTCTTCTTGTTCAACAGTCAATAATCTCTTGTGTTTATCTCTAATGCAGGGATTGGCAAGTTCATTGCCCTTGACTTTGCCCGTCGCGGGGCGCGGGTGATTCTGGCCTGTCGGAACGAGGCTCGTGGAACTGCAGCGCTGAAAGAAATCAGAGAAAGCAGTGGAAACCATGATGTGCACCTGCGCCTGCTTGACACATCATCCATGGAGTCTGTGCGGAAGTTTGCAGCACAGATATTGGAAGAAGAGAAGAAATTGCACATCTTGGTCAATAATGCTGGGGCCTCAGGTGGAACTGCCTATTCTTTCAAAGGCTTTTCACACTGTGCTTAAAGGAATAGTTCAGCAAAAAAAAAATTAATTTACCACATTATTTACTCACACTCAAGCTATCCTTGGTGTAAATGAATTTCTTCTTTCAGACAAAAACAATAATTACCCTAATCCATCGTAAAACGAACACGTCTAATGAAGGAGATCTTAAAAAAATATTTAAATTGTTTTAAATATGCACTCAGATCACTGATTTCCAGCTCTCAAATGCACATTTTTGACAACGTCTTGGCTGACTTAGTTCTTACTCTATGCATGATGTAAGACGAGACCCATTCTTGTTTTAGGATTTAAAGTGAAAAAGTTCCTGTTAAATCCTGTTGTTTAAATCCTTAAATGTTGACGGTCAATTGAAGCGAATAATTCTTTAGTAAATGTATTTTTTATACAATTATTGTAGTGTATTCAGGAAAAACTCGACCGAAATGATGTAAACATTAGGTAAACAGGTTGCATGCCATGTTGGTCCAAATATGCCACTACATTGTAAACCATAATAAGTTGACACTACTCAAATAATTTGAAGAAAGTGATTCCCTCAGTTCGTTGATTGATTGAGTTAACCAAATGTGGTCTCTACATTGAATTAACTTAAATGTTTAAGTGCAGATAAGTTAAAATGACTAAACTTCCAAATTTTTCAGCTTTTATATTCTTTACTTACTTACTTACTCACAAGGCCGTTTATTTCAAAGTTGATATTTAGCTGCACCATGTTGGCGTTTCGTAAAATCTAATTTTTACGAGGTGGGTCGTTAGCCCAACGCTCAACCTCCAACCTGGAGGACTAGGACATACACACATACATACGGACAATTTAACATACTAATTCACCTATAGCGCATGTCTTTGGACTTGTGGGGAAAATCACCTGGAGGAAACCAATGCGAACATGGGGAGAACATGCAAACTCTACACAGAAATGCCAACTGACCCAGCCGGGACGCGAAGCAGTGACCTTCTTGCTGTAAGGCAACAGCGCTACCCAGTGTATATAAGCATTTAAATATCTACAAACTAATTTAACTTTTCTCTTTTGTCAGATGGGTTCAGGTAGTGCCTCTGTCCTGCTGTGCTTCAGCAAAATTCAGCATCACAAGCAAAATGGCCACCTTGTGTCATATAAAATATATCGACCAATTAGCACGGTTGTCAAGGCAGAATTTCAAGCGCAAACAATTATTTTAAAAAGAGACATGATGAATTTTTTAAAGACATTAAATTGTTAAGTTCAGAGAACTTAAAATATTAATTAAACGTTTTTTTGCTTCTAATGAGTAAGTTAAACAAACCTGTTTAAACTTTGATGCCAAAACTTAGTATTTTAAGTAATGTCAAGTTATATTAACTTCATATCTTTGGTAATGACAACAGCAGGGTTTACAGTGTAAGAGCATTGACCCGGCACTCAAAAAACAACATTTGTTCTTTGTTCAAACTACTTATTTCAAATGAGCTGAAACAACACAATGCTTAAGGTTTTTGGGGGTAACTTCATTTATTTATGTTCAATGCACTTAAAATAAATAACCAAAAATAATAACTTAATTCTTTCATGTTGTCCCAACATTGTTTACAGTGGGGGACAGTAAATCTTCAGCATGTGAATGTTCTGAATTATTTGTTACCCCATTAAATTATGAGCAATTATGTGAAATCTGACGAATAATTCTGTACATAGTGTTAAAAATGTCTCAGTGTTAAGTGTGAAAAGCCCTTGCTTTTCCCGTAAACTCATGATATGTTCTTATCTACAGGCTTACCCATACAGATCACAGGTGATGGGTTGGAAATCACATTTGCAACCAACCACGTTGGACCATTCCTGCTCACCAGTTTGCTTTTAGGTCAACATCCCTAATGTTTATGCTTTCGTTCTAAACTCATCTGTAGGTAGCTCACATAAATGACACCTTTTCTTTTCTTTGTTGCACAGACCTTTTAAAGAAATCAGCCCCGACTCGCATTGTGAATGTTGCATCTGCGATGCACTGGAAAGGTGAGGTGGACTTCGCCCATTTCCATGGAGAGAACCTAAACCATGGGGTGAATCGTGTGTACAACCACACCAAGCTGCACAATGTCATCTGGACCAACGAGTTAGCACGCAGGCTTCAGGGCACAGGTTCGCACACTAAAACCATGTTTGGTCATTGCCAATAGCCTAATAGTTAGTTACGCTGACATATAGAACTTAGATGCTCACGGAAACTAGCGTTTGATTTCTAGCTCGAGGTCCTTTGCTGATCCTGTTCTGCTCTCAATGCTCCCCACACTTTCCTGTCTCTACTCTGTTGTCCTACACAATAAAGCTAAAAAAAAGAATTATTAAAAAGTCCCTTTAAGGCAAGTCATTTTACTTGGTGGCCATCTTTGAAATGCCTCTCGTCCATTGTGCTCGGGCATTCTGTTAGAATGGGGAAACATCGAACTCCCCAAAATTGCTTGCTAAGCTCACGATTAAGGTTCAAATTAGGAATCACCAATAGAGTTAAACAACAACTGTCTCTTTAGTTTCATTTCTAAATGTTTGAGTCACACAAAATCTGCAGAAACCAGTCGTCTTGTCTGAGCCTCTCCCCTGGAGAATCAACAGTCTATAGTGATCATTATTAGCTCCTGTACTAGTAGGCGGGGCTTTATTCGCCATATTGACCATACATTTTTCCCATTTCAAAACTATATGAATGACATGTCTTGTGTATTCTATGGTCTTGAGCCATTTTATTGGGTACACCTTGCTTGTTCCAGGTTGGACCACCTTTTGCCTTCAGAAATCTCTTAACTTCACAAAGTCAGATTTTTATAAAATTATACAATTTTTAAAATTATACAATTTCACATCACCAACTACATATTATAGTGTATGATTCTCATTGTGTGAATCATTATTTAAGTGCAGTTGCTGAAACTGAAAGCTGAAACTTATGAAAACAGATTCAGCCTATGACAAAGCAAATATAAATTTTATTTACATAACCAGTTTTTATGGTTTATAGTAAAAAGAAAATCATAAATCTGTATCGAATCAGCCAATTTGTAGGTAAAAAAATTAAAATCGGTCATAGAAAAACCTGAGCGGGGCATCGCTAGTTTTGAGGTTGGGGTTAAGGATTGGGTTGGATTGAGGTGATACTATAGCTCCATTCTACATTCAAATGTATGCTGGTAGCACAATCTGATAGGTAGCGTATTTCATCATAAAAACATGCTAACTACTTTAGGAAGGGACGGTAGAAAAATTTGACCGGGTAGGAAAAATCGACAGAACACCCCAGCATGAACCATTAGAGCTGGTTGGATCCATTCTATCATGCTGTTTACACTCAGTTCTGAGAGTCATCAATCTAAGTAATGTTTTTGAAATGTTCCGCTCTTAAGAAGGCATTTTCACATACACAACTGCCATCTCAGATTAGTTTTTTTTTAAAACCATTCTCTGTAAACAGTAGAGATGGTTGTGTGATGAAATCCCATTGTATCAACAGTTTCTAAAATATGCCAACTCATCTGGCATCAACAACCATGCCACATTCCAAGTCTTAAATCTGTTTTCACTATTCTGATGCTCATTTTGGACTTCAGCAGATCTTCACGTCTACATGCCTAAATGCATTGAGTTGCCACCACATGATTGGCTGATTAGATGTATACATTAGCATATGAACATGGTGTACCTTTTTGAAGTAGCTATCCAGCAAGCATTTTTCGATTTTAAAAGATGTATAATAGACATCTAAACATAGTCGTTTTGGCTAAAACAAGGCTAAATTTGGGCTGTCTGTGAAAATCTAATAGGCGTCTAAGAATAAGCCAAAACTAGACTAGTCATCAAATGAATAACAGTCTGTCTCATCTGTCTATCTGACGCTGCCAAGCTGTCTATGTTTAGATGTCTATTAGACATCTATTAAACACAAAATTGGTTGGTGGGTATAGTCTATGCATTATATACAACTTCACATTTGTTGAATTTGCTTTGATAAAACACAATCTGCCAAAGATGAACCGTCATGGGTCTCATGCAATTTACAGATCTCTCATTATCTCATTTGTCAATGAGCAAAGCTGATGATAAACCATATGAAAGGTTTTCTCCAGTCTCCATTGTCACATGAATGTTTGGAAATCCTTTTAACATGCTTCTCATGAAGCATTATTGCAAAATTATTGCTGCCTTGTAAAATAAAAGTTTTTATTTGTTAAATGGGTGGTCGACTACGATATCGTATTTACAGATGTGTGAACATAAACAACATCTCTGAATCTAATACGCTCAGTTCAATGCCTACTGCGAACAAAGTTTGGGGACTACAAAAAAATACATCCAGGCTAGTGAGATCACAAACGCTTTAGGTTACGCGCATTCACCACCCACGCAGCGAAGGGGCGTGGCCAGAGGCGCTGTAATGTTATACCAGAGAAAGCTAAAATGCAGACCAAACACTGCTATTTCCACAGAGCTTGTTCTGTTTCTGTATTTGGGCTTCCAAAGGACACGACACAAAGGCAGAAGTGTGTTTAATTTTAACTATGTTTCAGAAAATTATATATAAAAAAAAGATATAGCTCTAGCATTTGACAAAGGACATCTTCCAGAATCTCTCACAGTTCAGTGCTGGATTTGGCTGAAACTCTTCAAAGAAGGAGCAGCTTCAACCATAATAGCAGAAGCTGTGGATTGTGAGCCACAATCTGTATTTTTATTTGTAAAATTTGGTCTATTACATGCATAGTTTCTAGCGTTAACAGTATGTTGTAGCAAGGACGTGAACAAGGATGTAAACAACGGAAAATGCTGTTTGGCACCACTAACAATTTAGCTACAAATTCATAATTATCCGTCAAACGGCTGTAACAAGCTCTGCAGTGTCTCTCTCTATGCAGCCGCTTTCTCTGCGTTCAGCATCTCAAATAACAAACTCGCAAAAGAGATGTGAACGTTTCATATTACTTACACATGCGTATAATCTGAATATTTATGACATTTTTATAGACATTTGTCAGATTTTATTTTAGAGAGCACAGCAGAGGCAAAGCGCATGCTAGTGACTGGACATGACACTTCCTGGTAACGTGGAGCTGATCTGTGAATCACAGCACATTATGTTAGCTGACCAATCAGAGCCTTTTCAGGGTGGGCTTTCAGAGGAACTAGGAAATATGTCATGTTAGCTGAGTAGCAGTATATAATCAAAGTAAGATATATGAAAAAAATTACATGATTTTCTACAAATGAAGCATGAGCACACATTGCTTTGTATTTTCTAAAAACAACCAAGCCTTAAAAATACACTCTGGACCACCCCTTTAATCCCAAGCAACAAGTTTTTTTAAGACTGTCATGATGGAAAGGAAGCATTTAATGTTGTAAAGATGAGAAATGTTCTCAATTAAAGCATGGTTTTTGTGTGTTTCAGGAGTGACAGCAAATTCTCTGCATCCGGGTGTAGTTATGACGGAAGTGATGAGAAACTATAACTTCATTATACGATTTCTCTTCAACTTGATTGGCTTTTTCTTCTTCAAAGTGAGTCAGAGTTTAATCCGATAACACTAAACAACATGCAGCATCTGATTGCTTCCTGCCTAGTTATCTGGAACTGACTGAATTCTGTAATAGTTGAGGGATCACATGTGTTACTGGTAGTTTATTGGAACAAGATCACACGCATTCCATTTGTTAATTTTCCAAATATAGATCTACAAGGTTAGTTTAACACTAATGGCTTACAAAGAATGGGAAAGGGAGACACAGTGACTGAGAAGCATAGTTTCTTGCAAGGAAAACAAAACTGAAAGAATTACTGGGTAAACCACTTGTTACTTGACTATTGACCCTTTTCACATTTCTGGGTGAAGTAGAAGAGATGCAGCTACAGATATGCACATCAATATAGCATAATCTTTTGTGACACAGTACAACAATAACTACTATTTTTATGTTATTGTGAGAGTGGTTACTGTGATGGGTAATTTAATTAATAATATAAATAATACCCTGTATAATTTCTGTTTCTGCATTACTGTGAGGCCTGGGGTGAGAATAGACATTAATAAAACACAATTATTGAGTAATTAAATAAATAATATAAATAATTCAGGGTGGCGCGGGGGGCCAGTGGTTAGCACTGATGCCTCAAAGCAAGAAGGTTGCTGATTTGAGTCCCAGCTGGCCCAGTTGGCATTTCTGTGTGGAGTTTGCATGTTCTCTCCGTGTTCGCGTGGGTTTCCTCCGGGTGCTCCAGTTTCCCCCACAGTCCAAAGACATGCGCTATAGGTGAATTCAAGAGTTCACACTTAGCTGATGATTGATTATAAGCAAGTTTGGCATGCTGTCCCGAGAGAGCCCTGAGCCCAAAAGGTCCTTGAGCCCTAGGCTCCCTCCAGTTTGCAGGGCGAGAGGGGAGCTCTGAGCTCAGGCAGATCTCGAGATCTCCCCCTTTTTGATAAGAGCTGATGACAGAAAATGATTGCTATGAAAAGATATGCTGCTGGATGAGAGTTTGACTGTAGTGCTAAATTTAGATTGATCAATTAACTTGTAATGCATGTTTTTGGAATGTGGGAGGTAACCGGAGAACCCGGGGGAAACTCACGCGAGCATGGGAAAAACATGCTAACTTCGCACATAAACGACAGCCGGCCAGTTAAAGGAATAGAACCAGTGACGTTTTTGCTGTGAGGCAACAGTGTTAATCACTGAGCCACCGTGCCACCCTATGAAGGTAAAGGTGGAGGAGTAGGGGTGGAAGGGGGGATTCTTCCAATTGAAGATGACTGTAGTGAGAAACCCTGGCTCTTTATAGTGGGTTAGGAATCGTCTGATTGGTGGATCATACATGGTTAATGCAGAACCAGCCGTGTTCAATCATAATCACGTGATCCTCTCGAAATTAGTTTATAAATAAACTTCACTTGAATAAACTAAATTGGCCGTAGTGTATGAGTGTGTGTAAATGAGAGTGCATGGGCGTTTCCCAGTACTGGGTTGTGGCTGGAAGGGCATCTGCTGCGTAAAACATATTCTGGAACAGTTGGCGGTTCATTCCTTTGTGGTGACCTCTGATAAATCAGAGACTAAAAGCCGAAGGAAAATGAATGAATGAATATAACTAATTATCCTTAACTTCTGGCCACAGCTGTATCCCTTCTAAGTCCTCATAGTTGGGTAAACTGAGTGAGCAGTGAGTGGAAGAGTTATGCGTTATGCGTTAGTTAGCTATGCAGGTCCAAATGCTTACACATTGCTAAATATCCTTATTTTGCACTGTCTGGAGCCAGCACCTAAGCTTTTCACTCATCATAGCACACGTGCTGCTGATGATGTGACAATAAAAGTGATTTGATTTGATTTGATTTGATTTGATTTGATTTGATTTGATTTGAAATACACACAGGATGTATAGCAATACGCAAATCGTCACCTTGAAATTATAAGGTTCTATCTGCGTTCTGAATGATTTTGAGATATTGAGCTTCAAAGTTTTTGCATTCCATAGCAAACAGTATGTGTGTAACATTTGTTTTTTAAATAAAAGGTCTTAAAATGTAAACAACTTATTTAAAAAAATCCCATAATGTAAATAAGTTGTCATTTAATAGGAATATGTCAATAACTCAATTTTGACAAAAATGTCAGATAGAACGTTATAATTCTAAGGTGGCGAAATATCTTTACTTATTATTATGCAGTATTATTTATTATATGCATATTTATATATGTTTTAATTAAAACATCTTTAGATTTGTCCACCTGTTGGATTTTGGAGACGTATGCATCACCATCACCATATGGGGCATAAGAATAGGACGTGTGTTTGGATATAACTAATTTTTTTGCTGGGGCTGTGCCCCCGTGTCAACAAGGTTGCCCCCTGAAAGGAAGGTTGCCCCCCATCCACCCCCCCCCCCCCCCCCTGACCCCCTAACCCGGCCCCCCTAAATTTGGACTCGTATTTTTGTTTGAAAATGCAAACACGGAAGTGAGATCAGCCATCGGTGACAGACTGCGGAGATATGATTGAGGCCTCTCTCGCGTGCTCTCCGTGTCGCGCGCACTCGCTCCCTCTGCTTTCGCGCGCACTCGCTCTCTCTGTCAATGGCGGTTCTGTGCGTATCAGCTCCCCACATTCGTCAGAAATTAACCCCCACATTGACACGGGTAATAAAAAGATTCAACTCCAGTCATGTTCATGTTGTGAAACACTATCAAAATGTCCACTGTTGATTATATTTGACTTTTGTTTCAAATAACGATTTTAAAACTTTTAATATATGAACTCCTCGGCTATGCAGAGGCTACTGTTAATCAGAAATTTAGTGTACAGAGTTTTATGTTAGGAAATGCAATCTTGAATTTACAAACAGTCAGCAAGTACCGGAGAACAGAAGTAACACATTGATCAAGTTTAGTTTTCAGTCACGCTCATGTAAAAGTAATATTTAACTCGTTTAATTTTGTCTTCATTCATTTTTGTTTTCAGTAGTGACATAAAGCACAAGTCTTCAAACACATGATTTATTTACAACACGTTTTTAAACGTAATAGTTTAACTATTTTCTAATAACTACTTTTTTTATCTTCCCCATGGTAACAGTGCATAATATTTTACTAGTCATTTTGCAAGATAGTTGTATTCAGACGAAGTCCCTTTAAGTATTCTATAGTCTTTGATTCAGATTAAAGACTTAACTAGGTTATGTTAACTAGAAAAGTTGGAATAATTCGTCAAGCTGTTGTATAACTAATTTGTTGTGGAGACGATAAAAAATAATACAGTAAATATTTCTTAAGGAGGCTAATAACACTGACCTTAAACTTGTTTTTTAAAAAATTAAAAACTGCTTTTATTCAAGATATAAACAATAAGAAATAAGACTTATTATGATTTCAGAATTATTTTTGTTTTATACACTGTAAAAAATGCAGGGTTCCACACAATTCATTCATGTTGTCCCAACACAAATTGATTAAGTTAACTTAACACTTTTAACAAATTTATGTGGATTTAACATAACACAATTCTTGAGATTTCATTTGGGACAACTTAATTTTGTTATGTTCAATCCAGCTCATTTTATATAAGTAGTTTGAACAAGCAAAAAAAAGTATTTTTTTAAATGTAGAAAACACTGTGAACATTTTCTTGGTTTGTTAATCACTTGGAAAACATTATTTTAAGTGAATGGGAGGGCAAAATAAATTGACTTCAACTGTAGGCCTATCTGTTAAAGTTTACAGATGCAAAAATGTGCCTTGATGTACTTGAATGTTAGAAATGTGTTCTTCTACTACAATACAAAGTTACTTGTCAAATAAATTAACATGGAAATTATTTTGAGTTTAAGTTATTTAATTATCTTGTTTATTAAGACTGCAGAGTGATGCATGAAAAAAAAAGACTAATTGTTTAAGTAGTTTGTGATGTATGTTAAAACCCCCCACGATCAGAATTTCTTTGTTATGTGGTTTGGAGGGGGGACAAAAGAGGGGGTCCTGGTTTTGTTCACAGAGGTTCATGTGACTGCAGAAGAGATGGGATTTTAGTTGTCGTTAGAATGAAACTTGTCAACGTTTTAACAAACACATTTATTTAGGAACATTCAACAGAACTTGTTTCTCATGCATTGACTTTATGCACATTTCTCCACCTCAGACTGCAGAGGAGGGAGCGTTCAGTCCAATATACTGTGCAGTGGCAGAGGAAAATGAAGGAATAACAGGGAAATACTTTGACAGTGACTGTTCCCTGCTGCTGCCAGCACCTCCTGCCAGAGATCTTGCTCTTGGAGTGAAGGAATATGAGTTCTGTGAGAGACTGATTGCTAAACCGTAAACACATTGTAGACTGAGTATGATCTTTTCCATAATGAACAGCTCGAATTTGGTAATTTAATAGCTTTCTAGGGAACACACTGAAAAATCAAGTTGCTACAGCTGTTACTGATTGTTGTAGCTCTGGCCTTTTTCCAGAGCAGAGGTTGTATTTGATGTTACCTTAGCAATGTGATTTCAAACTTATTAGGAACCAGAATGAATGCTGTTGAAGGAGCGCTGTATAAATGTACTGTGAAAAGAGCACAGTCTGGTTCCAGAAGTAAAAGCCATTTAATTTTCTCCTAAGGAAAATAGATTTTTAACGTTTACTGTTAAAAAGTTGAAGACATTTCTGAAGTTGTTAATTGTTTGTATAAGCTTTGTTGGTTCCATCTGTTTGCATTGATTTAACTTTTTCTGTTTTTTGAACAAAATGATTAATAAAAGAATTTGTGCCAAACAACTATTGTCCGTCTTCTATGAAGTGCTGCTGATGTTGCTCTGCAAAAACGTTAAAAGAATATACAGAGAAATAAATGCTCGTGCATATTTTGCGGTAAAATTTCTACACTACCTGACAAAAGTCTTGTTCCCGATACAAGTTTTAGGAACAACAAATAATAACTTGACTTCTAGTTGATCATTTGGCTTCAGAAGTATCTAAAACCAGCCGGCATGCATTTTAAACATTTGAGAATATTTTTGTTGATTTGAGTATGTTTATTGATTTGTTTCCAGCAAGTAAGAGTTAAATCGCATATTTAGTATGGAAACATTGATACAAAATATTATCTCTGTTGTTAAATTGCTATCTCAAATAAATGCTCTTCTATTTCAGTTTATATTCATGAAAGAATCCTGAAGATGTAACACAGTTTACAGAAAGTACTAGGACATTTTTCTTGAGTACCAAATCTGGATGTAAGAAGTTTTTTAAAGGATCGTGTGACACTGAAGACTGGACTAATGATGCTAAAACTTATTACATTTTAAATTGTTATATTATTTCAAAATATTACTGAATTTACTGTATTTTTAAATAAAGGCAGCCTTACTCAAATTTTAGAGACTCGCTTTTGAAAACAACGTTTTAAACAGTGGTGAACCTTGCAATATTTTAAAGCCATTATGGAAATGAAATGTGAAGCTTGAAGGATTTTACCCTAAGCATTGGTATGTTAAATGACAATTTTTATTAATAGAGTAATGGTAAAATTGTAATAGAATAACATGTATTTACAAGGTATTTAAATGATATCAATTTAGCATGCTGCAAAACAATGCAAATGTATTGTATTCAATCAGATGCATATATGACAAGAAACTGAATTAACATGCAATTTCATTTTATTGTGATTCTTTTTTTACATTTTTACATTCTTAGACAAAGGCTTTGTGCTTGCAGTTGCGGTGAATCATCAGACTGCAATTGTCAGTGAATGCAGATAAAAATGCCAACTTTAATTCGCTGTCAAAAAAGAGCACAAACATTAGAGTGGTCAGTTTGTGTATATGGAGACATACAGTATAAAAGAGAGTTGCTCATATGGATTGTTTCCTACCATTGTCTGGCTCTTCTACGATGTTTTGCAGCATCTTACCGAAGGCAGACCCAATATGGCTCTTTTTAGCAGTGAGCTTCAGCCCTATTTCTACAGGCTGGCCCTTCAGGTGGGAAAACAGACAATCAGAAACTTAGTTACATTATAAAAGTACATTATCTAATGAATTCAAGTCCATAACTATAGAAAAACTGCAATTTCTAAAAAAGTGTAGATTTATTTTGAGAATGAGACTTCACAAATGAGTTTAAGACCCACAAAATATGCATCAATTATTATTTTAAGATTGTTTTTAAAAGAATGTTCAAATGGAAATGTCCTTGTGCTTTTGAACACCACTTGGGAAATATTTGTAAAAATAAGAATAATATCACAGGAGTACTGATAATTTTCTATTTAACTATATATACAGTTGGAGTCAGAATTATTAGCCCCCCTTTGAATTTTTTTTCTTTTTTAAATATTTCCCAAATGATGTTTAACAGAGCAAGAAAATTTTCACAGTATGTCTGATAATATTTTTTATTCTGGAGAAATTCTTATTTGTTTTATTTCGACTAGAATAAAAGCAGTTTTTAATTTTTTAAACACCATTTTAAGGACAAAATTATTAGCCTCTTTAAGCTAATTTTTTTTCCGATAGTCTACAGAACAAACCATTGTTATACAATAACTTGCCTAATTACCCTAACCTGCCTAGTTAATCTAATTAACCTAGTTAAGCCTTTAAATGTCACTTTAAGCTGTATAGAAGTGTCTTAAAAAATATCTAGTCAAATATTATTTACTGTCATCATGGCAAAGAGAAAATAAATCAGTTATTAGAGATGAGTTATTAAAACTAATGTGTTTAGAAATGTGTTGAAAAAATCTTCTCTCTGTTGAACAGAAAACGGGGAAAAAAATAAACGGGGGGTTAATAATTCAGGGGGGCTAATAATTCTGACCTCAACTGTATTTTTAAATAGGAAAATGAGCAATATAGGTGTCAAAAAATCCTCTTAGAACTATTTATTAGATTTAATATTCACATAAAATTTAATATATCATCTAATAAAATTAGTAAAATCATTTTGATGATGTTTCATAAATTTGACTACATTTGAGCGATCATAAAATATATATATATATATATATATATATTATAATTATAAATATGTATAATTTGGGATTTCAAACTATTTCTACATATTTCAATTAAACAAATGGCAGTATGCTAACATTCAAATCTATAACATTCAAAGAAAATGTTTTCACATTGACATATTAGTGAGATTTTGTTGACAACATGGTTTTAGTTTCACAAAATAATGATTCTTCGCATCCAAACGAAGCAAAAATATGAATACAGTACAGTAATATTCAGTGCATTAAAGGGTTTGTTCACCCAAAACTGAATATTCTGTCAATAATTAATAATCCTCATGTCAGTCCAAACTCACAAGACCTTCGTGAGCTTCGAAAACACAGCAGGGTTTGTTAACTGCTTATAGAAAACAGAGCAAAGAATTCCCATCAATTGTGTTTTGCCACTGACAACCCACAAGAGTTGATTTTGCATTTATGAATTCACACCAAACTGATCTATATATAATAAGATATAGCAGGGGGGAAAAAGTATTGAACATGCCACCATTTTTCTCAGAAAACATATTTCTAAAGGTGCTGTTGTCTTGAAATGTTCCCTGTATGTTGGTAAGAACCAAAGAATCTATATATGCAAAGAAAACAAATCTAATTAGTTTACAAATTAAGTTACATGTAATAAAATGAAATGACGCAGGGAAAAACTATTGAACATGTGTAGAAAGGCGGTGAAAGCCCAAACAGCAGCTGAAATCTCTCAGTAGTTCTTCAGCAAAACCTCTGCCCTTTGTCATCATAAATGAATATTAGCTGCTTTAGTCCAACATCTGCATTAGCAGGATGATGAAGATGAAACCAGAGTGGACATTTCCAGCAAGACAATGATTCAAAACACAGCAAAGGGAAGTCTCAAATACTCTCAGAGAAAGAAAATCAAGCTGTAGAATGGCCCAGCCAATCACCTGACTTAAATCCAATAGAAAATACAAAATAATTTTTCAGATTATTTAGTTTTGTTTTATTTTTATGTTTGTATTGTTTGGGTTTTTAACAAAATCTGGTTCAATTCCTTATCAACAGCTCCTTTAGAAATATTATTCCCAGGAAAAAAAATATGACATGCTCACTTTTTTTTCCCCGCTGTACTGTATATGATGGTATATATAATTCACTATTATAGATAATTGATTCCACCATGTTTCTCACTGACATGACCCCAACTCTGAAACTCTGGAGTTTTCCACTCGTAATAAACGCTTTATTTATTCATTCATTCATTCATTTTCTTGTCGGCTTTGTCCCGACAGCGGAATGAACCGCCAACTTATCCAGCACGATTTTACGCAGCGGATGCCCTTCCACCCGCAACCCATCTCTGGGAACTTCCACACACACATCCACACTCATACACTATGGACAATTTAGCCTACCCAATTCACCTGTACTGCATGTCTTTGGACTGTGGGGGAAACCGGAGCACCCGGAGGAAACCCACGCGAACCCAGGGAGAACATGCAAACTCCACACAGAAACGCCAACTGACCCAGCCTAGCCGAGGTTCGAACCTGCGACCCAGCGACGTTCTTGCTGTGAGGCAACAGCACTACCTACTGCGCCACTGGGTTGCCACGCTTTGTTTATATTCAATTCAATTAATCTAAGTTCTAGTAAACTGAAACTGGTTTAATTCAGTTTTCACAGTTGAAGTTCAGTTTAGTTCAGCTCAGTGTAATGTAAACGTCACTGCTGAAAGCCAAAAGACTGAAAAGCAAATCCAACGATGTGCAAAAAACTTCCTAGATGCATTCATCTCGTAAATACAATTGACTTGTATGCACCATTTGTCTTAATTTGTGTTCTGAAGATGAACAAAGCTCTCAGGGGTTCGGAAGGACATGAGGGTGCGAAATTAATTACAGATTTTCATCTTTATGTGAACAAACCCTTTAAGAACCAGGATTTCTTTTTCTCACCACTGACTCTCCTTCATCCTCCTCTGGAAACGTCTCCTCCACCAAAAGCCCTTCTGCTCGTGAATCAGCGTCCTTCCTCCCCTCCTTTTCCTGAAGATAAACACAGAAACAACATGAGCAGTGAACCCTGGTGAACTTTTGAGGTGCTGCAATGTAAAAAATCTAAAATTGTGCTGCCTTAAATTATTTAGTTGAACCAAAGGAACTTTTCTAGTCAATTCAACTTACATCAGTCATACTGACCAAAAATATTAAGGTAAACTACAGTGCTCAGCATAATTGAGTAAACCCTATTGTGAAAATGAATATTTTATTCATTTATTAGTGAATATAGGTTATATATTTTGGTGCATTTGAACAAAATACACTTATTAAATGGATTTATTTATTAAAATAATAATTTATTTACCGAATAGCTTTAGAAATAGAAAGATATTACATGAGCGGCACGGTGGCTCAGTGGTTAGAACTGGTTCAAGTCCGGGCTGGGTCTCAGATCACACGATTTTTATTGTCGGTTACGAAAGTCACTATGTCAGATTATGCGATTTTGTCTTGATAAAATCTTGACCTGTCGTGGGTAACAAATGTGCCACTCGCTTCACGATCAGTCATCCCATGACGTCTACAACGAGAGTTATTTCCCAAAGCAGTCATGTGTTGCTATAACAATATTCATTCATTCATTTTCTTTTTCGGCTTAGTCCCATTATTATTCCAGGGTCGTCACAGCGGAATAAACCACCAACTTATCCAGCATGTTTTTACGCAGCGGATGCCCTTCCAGCCGCAACCCATCACTGGGAAACATCCACACACACTCATTCACACTCATACACTACGGACAATTAAGCCTATACCCAATTCACCTGTACCGCATGTCTTTGGACTGTGGGGGAAACCGGAGCACTCGGAGGAAACCCACGCGAACGCAGGGAGAACATGCAAACTCCACACAGAAACGCCAACTGACCCAGCCGAGGCTCGAACCAGCGACCTTCTTGCTACTACCTACTGCGCCACTGCGTCACCAATATTCATTCATTGATTCATTAATTTCCTTTTTGGCTTAGTCTCTTTATTCATCTGGGGTTGCCACAGTGGAATGAACCGCCAACTTATCCAGCATATGTTTTACGCAGCGGATGCCCTTCCAGCTGCAACACAGTACTGGGAAACATCCATACACTCTCATTCACACTCTTACACTACGGACAATTTAGTATATTCAATTCACCTATAGCGCATGTCTTTGGACTGTGGGGGAAACCGGAGCACCTGAAGGAAACCCACACGAACACGGTGAGAACATGCAAACTCCCCACAGAAAAAAACACAGGCTTTTACAATTTATTCGCAGCACTGAACTTGTTTCCAGATTACCTCGGAAGAACAAACTCGGTTGGAAGGGTGAGAGAACTTAGAAACCAGTTGTGAGAATAGAGATGTCTGCATATTTGTACCAGTCTGTCAGGTAAAATAGCTTAAAATACTTTCATATTTTAGAGAAAGTAAAGTTTGCAATGATTGATCTTATCCACCCGCAACCCACTCATAAGTAAATATGCAGCCTATTTTTTGATTACCTGACCAGTGATTAACGGCAGGACCTGCAGATGTAACTGAGAAGTTATGCGCTCCTATTGCCCACCTTCACTCACACTCACATTTTTTTTTTTTTTTTTGCTCATTCAAACTACTTATTTAAAATGAGCTGAAACAACACAGTTCTTGAGATTTCATTGGGACAACTTAGTTTTTTTATGTTCATTCCACATAAATTTGTTAAGTTAACTTAATCAATTTGAGTTGGGACAACATGAATGAATTGTGTGGAACCCTGCATTTTTTACAGTGCACGCGACGGAACTTATCGTGAAGATCTGTAAAAAATTAAACATGCTAGAGTTTCTGTGATGGTGTCATAAGACATGGTATCGGTTGTCGTGAGCTATGCCACATTGCACAAGAAGAAACGATTGAATCTTGTCTCACGATGCCCATTTGTCATTTACGACTCCCCACGACACCCTATGTCAAGGAAATCGTGCTGAAATATCATGACAAAATGGTGTGATCTGATCAGGGCTTAAGCTGAAGAAAAATGAATGAATAAATGAACATAATACATTTAAATAAATGCAAAATATTGTGGGAAAAAATTACAAACAACCAAATTTTATACATTTGTTGTTTCTCTTTGACTTTTTTTTATTAATATTTTTCTATAACACATAAATTTGGGTGTACTAATATTTAGACCGTTATCATAAGTTAATTTGTTTAAATTAGCACCAGATTTGGCTTCAGTACTGACTAACTAATCTAATATATATCCACAAATACAATATTGTAAAGCTTCCTATAGAAAATAATCCTTTAAATGAGAGATTTGTAAAGAGTGTACTCATATATGTTGAGCACTATATGTATAACTAAAAATAAATAGTTGAAACCTGATTCATTATTAAATATAAGGACATAAAAACATTTGTTGTTGTGATTATTTGTAATCTCTTTTTATTTTACAGTGAAATATATTCTCACCCTGAGCTCTCTCATTTCCTTGGGGCTGAAAAATGCG
Source organism: Danio kyathit (assembly GCA_903798195.1). Classification (NCBI taxonomy): domain Eukaryota; kingdom Metazoa; phylum Chordata; class Actinopteri; order Cypriniformes; family Danionidae; genus Danio; species Danio kyathit. The sequence goes on along the minus strand of LR812539.1, from coordinate 18,402,214 downwards.
ATGTGTCCTTCAGCCTGTTCGGCCAGAAGAGCAACAACGCATATCAGCAGCAGACATCCCGTCACTGAGCCACGCATCTTTGGGTGACAGAAAAACACACATTAGCTACTATTAAACACAACATGCATGATAAAATAACTGACATGCTTTAGTTACTGAGTACATTTCAGTTATGATGCAGAAAAAGGAGATTTAGAGATGAAATCAGAGTCAGAAAGGCCTTTTGTTTTACCTTTGTCCAGCGTGCAGGTGTCTTCTGTGACGGCGGGTTTATGTTTGTGTCTGTGGTCAGAAAATGATCAGCTTTATAGATTCAGATCACGCTGAGCTTTTATTTACTATCTCTGACGTCTGTTTCCATAAACTCATCCAGCTTGGAGACAGGAGATACTACAAGGACTTGACATAACTTGGTTGTGGTTACTCTAGAGTTGGTGTACACTATACTGGTCAAAGGTCTGAGATCAGTATGATTTTTTAAAATGCTTTTAAAAGAAGTCAAATCTGTTTACAGGGCTAGAAAGTATACCACAACTTGGTGAATAAAATAATTATTCTAAATGGAAAATTATTTATCGCTGCTGGTTAAAAGGATAGTTCACCCAAAAATCATAATTCTGTTATCATTTACTCACTGTTTACTTTTTTCAGAGCTTTATGAGTTTCTTTCCTCATATTGAACACAAAAGAAGATATTTTGAAGAATGCTGAAAACCTGTAATCACTGACTTTAATTGTTTTTCCTACTAAGGAGGTCAATGGTTACAAAATATATAATTTTGTGTTCAACAGAAGTAAGAAACTAATCCAGGTTTAGAACTACATGATAATAATAATAATAATAATAATAATAATAATAATAATAATGATAATTCCTTACATTTATATAGCGCTTTTCTGGGCACTCAAAGTGCTTTAAACATAGGGGGAATCTCCTCATCCACCCCCAGTGTGCAGCATCTGGATGACGCGACGGCAGCCATTTTGCCCCAGACCGCACACCACACACCAGCTGATTGTGGAGAGGAGACAGAGTGATTAAGCCAATTATGATATGGGGATGTTTAGGAGGCCATGATTACCAGAGGCCAGTTTTGGCCAGGATGCCTACTCTTTTTCAAAGGACATCCTGGAATTTTTAATGACAACAGAGAGCCTCGGTTTAACGTCTCATCCGAAAGACAGCGCTCACTGAGCAGTATAGAGTCCCCTTCACTATACTGGGGCGTTAGGACCCACACAGACCGCAGCTTGGGCGCCCCCTGCTGGCCTCACTAACACCTAGCTTTCCCATGTGGTCTTCCATCCAGGTACTGATCGGGCGCAGCCCTGCTTAGCTTCAGTGGGTGACCATGTGAGAGTTGCAGAGAGCTAGCTGCCGGCATGGAGATTAAATATGATTAAGATCTTTTTTCTTATTTGGGTGAACTATCCCTTAAATGCATGATGTGTTTGTTTTACATTACTCTGAAGTATTACTTTCTGCTGGCATTTTTGGTAACACTTTATTTTAAATCATAATTCATGCTGTTAACAAGCCATTAGCTAAGGCTTTTAGCTCAATAAACTGCCTATTAGTTAGTAAGGTGGAAGTTGGGTTTAGGTTTTGGGTAGTATTAGGGATGTGGCATAAAATTATACTTTATAACTAAAATAATAACATAATAATGATAGTAATAGCAATAAAAAGTAGGTAATAAGCCAGTAGATAATAACATGAATGGTGACTTAAACTAACATGTTACCATTTTTTATTTTCTTACAGTGCATCTGGAAAGTATTCATAGCGCTTCACTTTTTCCACATTTTTTTATGTTACAGCCTTATTCCAAAATGGATTAAATTCATTTATTTCCTACACAAACACCTTACACACAATACCCCATAATGACGATGTGAAAAAAGAGTTTTTAAAATTGTTGCAAATTTATTAAAAATAAAAAACCTGAAAAATCACATGTACATCAGTATTCACAGCCTTTGCCGTAAAGCTCTAAATTGAGCTCAGGTACATTCTGTTTCCACTGATCATTCTTGAGATGTTTCAGCAGCCTAATTAGAGTTCACCTGTGGTAAATTCAGTTGATTGGACATGATTTGAAAAGGCATACACCTGTCTGTAAGGTCCCAGGGTTGACAGTGCATGTCAAAGCACAAACCAAGCATGAAGACAAAGGAATTGTCTGTAGACCTCTGAGACATGATTATCTCGAGGCACAATGCTGGGAAAGGTTACAGAAAAATTTCTGCTACTCTGAAAGTTCCAGTAAGCACAGTGGCCTCCATTATCTGTAAATGGAAGATGTTTGGAACCTCCAGGACTCTTCTTAGAGCTGGCCGGCCGTCTAAGCTGAGTGATTGGGGGAGAAGGGCCTTATTCAGGGAAGTAATCAATACCACCATTGGTCACTCTGTCTGAGCTCCAGCGTTCTTCTGTGGAGAGAGGAGAACCTTACAGAAGAACAACCATCTGTGCAGCAATCCACCAATCAGACCTGTATGGTAGAGTGGCCAGACAGAAGCCACTCCCCGCCTGGAATTTGCCAAAAGGCATGTGAAGGACTCTCAGACCATAAGAAACTAAATTCTCTGGTCTGATGAGACTAAAATTGAACTCTTTGGAGTGAATGCCAGGCGTTACCTTTGGAGAAAACCAGGCACCGCTCATCACCAGGCTAATACCATCCCTACAGTGAAGCATGGTGGTGGCAGCATCGTGCTGTGGGGATGTTTTTCAGAAGCAGGAACTGGAAGACTAGTCAGGATAGAGGGAAAGATGACATCCTGAATGAAAACCTGCTTCAGAGTGCTCTTGACCTCAGACTGGGGCGACGGTTCATCTTCCATCAGGACAATGACCCAAAGCACACCACCAAAATATCAATGGAGTGGCTTCACAACAACTCGGTGAATGTCCTTGAGTGGCCCAGCCAGAGCCCAGACCTAAATCCTATTGAACATCTCTGGAGAGATCTGAAAATGTATACACCGTCACTTCCCATCCAACCTGATAGAGCTTGAGAGGTACTGCAAAGAGGAACGGGTGAAAATGGTGTGCCAAGCTTGTGACATCATATTCAAAAAGACTTTAGGCTGTAATTGCTGCCAAAAGTGCATCAACAAAGTATTGAGCAAAGGCTGTGAATACTTACTGTATTTGTAGTGTAATCCTTGCTTTGTTATGCTATTATTTTGAAATAAATAATAAAAAACAATCACAAAAAGAAGCTAATTCTGCTCACCAATGCTGCTTTTACATAATAAAATATTGTAAAATTGTGAAATATTATAACAATTTGTAAATAACTTTTATTTATTTTTATTGAATATAGTTTAAAATGTAGATTTTTTTTATTTAATGGTGAATTTTCAGCATTATTATTCCAGTTTTCACTGGAATAATTATTTCATTATTATTTCCAGTCACATGATCCATCAGAAATCACTGTAATATGATAATCTGCTGCTCAGGAAACATGTATTATTATTATTATCATTAGTGTTAAAAACACTAATGGGCAGCTTCATATTGTTGCATAAGTACCCCTTTTATGTATCAAGGACATGTTAAAGTGTTCAAGGGTGAAAGTAAAAAATATATAATGTAATAAAGATTTAAAATTTTTTGTTTTGAACTTCCTTTTCATCAAAAGTGTGCATCAGGAAAAATAAATCAGCAATAATAATTACAAGAATCATTATTGATGATTGAGTATAAGTTCATAGTTATAAATCGTTATAATATGCTTCTTCTGTCTCCAATTGTTTTAGTAAATGAAATTAAATGTAATGTAATGTTTATTTTATGTTTTTCCAGATTATGGTTTTATATGTAAAATAGCTTTTAGTCCTAAGTGTGTGCGTTTTGTTGTTTCTAAGGACTCTGCATTCTCTTCTGACGTAGATAAATAGTCATAAATTTAACTCTGTCTTTAAATATAAAGTCAACTGTGGTATTTATTGCAGTGGTTGATACACAATGGCATATTTGTTTGGTGATTAGTGGATTGATGTGTGTGCACAACCAGCACTCCCTCCTGTCATAACTCTTCAAATGTTTCCTGTGTCAAATATATTTAGGAATTTTATCTTTACCTTTGTCACATTTACAGAGATTTATTGAGCAAATGCTTGCGGTAGAATATGGCTTGTTGCGATAAGGAGCAACTTGCCTTTTTTTTTAAAGATATATTTAATGTGTTTGACAAACTACTATTGAAAATCTCCTGATTAGCATTAAACACCATCAGACATTAAATTACAGTACAGATTACATTACAGTAGTTACTACTACTAATAGCAGGAAGGTCGCTGGTTCGAGTGTTGCAGGTTCCTCCACAGTCCACAAACATGCTCTACAAGTCAATCGAATAAACTAAATTGGCCATGAGTGTATGTGTGTGTGTGTGTGTGTGTGTGTGTGTGTGTGTGTGTGTGTGTGTGTGTGTGTGTGTGTGTGTGTGTGTGTGTGTGTGTGTGTGTGTGTGTGTGTGTGTGTGTGTGAATGCAAGAATGTATGAGTGTTTCCTAATACTGGGTTGCGGCTGGAAGGGGATCCACTGCGTAAACATAAGCTGGAATAGCTGACGGTTCATTCCGCTGTGGCGGCCCCTGATAAATAAGGGACTAAGCCAAAGGAAAATGAATAAATTTTTGGTAGATTATGTTTTATTTTTGCTTTGTTTAGATTTATTTCATTTTAATTTATCATTATAATTAATTCTATCTTATTTAATGTTTTATTGTTGTATTTTTATTTATTTATTGTGTTTTAGTTACTTTTTTCTTATTAATTTCATTTAATGTGTTTATTTACTTTTTATTTTTCATTCATTCTTTTTCTTTTCGGCTTAGTCCCTTTATTAATCAGGGGGCGCACAGAAATGCCAACTGGCCCAGTCAGGGCTCAAACCAGCGACCTTGTTGTTGTGAGCCACCATATCGTCCTATATATATATATATATATATATATATATATATATATTTTTTTTTTTTTTTCCATTTTTTAGTTGTTTTCTTTCTTTTTATTAATTTATTGCAGTTTATTAGATTTTTATTTTAGTAGATTTATGTTTATTTTGTATTGTTTATTTAGTTTTTTAATTATTTTTGTGCTGGGTTATTTTATTTTAATTGTATTAAATTAATTTAATGAAATGCATTTCATTTAAAAAAATTGCTTTATTTTTAATTTTATTTTTGTTGATTTAGATTCATTTCATTTTATTATTATTATTATTAGTTTCTTGTGTTTTGTTTATTTTCTATTGGTTCATTTTTATTTATTTATTGTGTTGTTTTATTTAATTTTTTATTATTAATTTAATTTAATGCTTTTATTTACTTTTTATTTCTGTTAGATTTTATTTTGTTCTTGTTTAAATCAATTTTCATTTTATCATTATAATAAATTCAATTTTTATTTTATTTTATGTTGTTTTATTGTTGTATTTTTATTTATATATTTATTTAATTATTGTGTTGTTTTATTTCATTTCTAGTTTTTTAGATTGATTTCATTTTATTTTATCATTATAATTAATTCAATTTTTATTTTAAGTTGTTTTATTATTGTATTTTTATTTATTTATTTATTTATTGTGTTGTTATATTTCATTTTTATTTTATTATTGATTTAATTACTTAAAACTTATTGAATTAATTATACATAGGAATGAATTACTTTTTGTTCGATTTTTAACGGATTTTTTTAGTTTTATTTTTGCTCGGTTTAGATTGATTTCATTTTATTTTATCATTGTAATTATTTACATTTTTATTTTATGTTGTTTTATTATTGTATTTTTATTTATTTATTTATTTATTTATTTATTTATTTATTGTGTTGTTATATTTCATTTTAGCTTATTATTGATTTAATTACTTAAAACTTATTGAATAAATTATACATACGAATTAATTACTTTTTATTCGATTTTTAATATAATTTATTTTATTTTTGCTCTGTTTAGATTGATTTCATTTTATTTTATCATTATTTAATTTAATTTTTTTCACATGTTTCCATGTTGATCAATATATTTTCTCTGTTCTACATCTCAATGCATGCTTTCTCCAGCAGGCGGCTATGGTCCGACATCTTGCATTTCCAACAAGGTGGCGCACTATTTCCCGCAAAGCAAGAAACAAGTGACATCTCGCGATAGCGCGCGGGACTCAATCGTCTGGGTTTTCTTACTTGAGCGCATGCGGGTTTCTTTCCTGTTCGAGTGATCCGAAGAAACGCAACGCTCCTCGTGCGCGGAGCACGAGATCAGCAAACATGGTAAAGATGCAATATTTCATCATGCAATCTTTAGAAATCAACAAATAGTTTTCCCTCTGCATTTTAAAAGCCACTATTGTTTATAGTTTATGTCGTGCTGCTATTATAAATAGCGTGCGTGTTCGTGAAACGTACTTTTGTACATTTACACGTGTAAATGCGTGCATTTTTGTTATTACACATTAATTACAGTTGTTATGATCAGTTTATTAAGCACTATTACGATGCGATCTCACAATATAAACTGCATGTACTGAATTGCCGATAGAATAAAAGGTGAATCCACAAACACAAGGCCTCAGGGTGATTTTAAAGGCCGCAGCAGCCATTAAAGTCAGTCTGTTTGGCTCGTAAAGTTTAACCCACCTCTTGTTCGTGTTCTGATGCGCAGTTCTGGTTCCGATCGCAGTGCTGTGAGATGTTGACGAGTTTTAAAAGTCCTACACGCTGAGTATCCGATCCGCTGGAGGAACACGTGGTGCGTCTGCTAACCCATGCTAACGTGCGGATCTCCCCAGCTTCGAGCCAGCGCCAATGTAATAAAGTCTAAACATGGGTGGCTTATTATAAACCGTTATCTTCTGCTTACGCAATGTTGTATAATCATAATAAGTGCTTAAAATTATGACGGCTGTGTTTAGAAATGCCATCGTCACCATGTGGGCTTCAGGCTGATGCTCCGACAGATCGGCTTCACAATATTTTATTTGTAATAATTGTTTGTGAAATCATTATGCATTTGGGAGTTTGCCTTCATCTTGATCTACTGTAAGTAATGATTTATGGTTTGAGCTCTAATCAGCGTGGTTCTCTTTCTCAGGTGCTTTTACACGTGTTGTTCGAGCATGCGGCTGGATATGCATTGTTGGCTGTTAAAGAAGTGGAGGAGATCGGCATGCTTTTACCTCAGGTTTGTATATACTGGAAAGACTATTGGATGTCAGTTTTTGTGCATACCAATATGGAAACATTAAAATCTGGCATGGTAATAAAAGGTTGTTGGTTTAAACCCCTCCCATTATAGTACTACTAACCCTCATTTTACATTCAGGTTTTTTTTTTTAGCAGGAAAATAAAGTGTTTAAAGTTTAAGAGCAAAACTTTCCATAACTCCACACAGACACACACACGTGAACACACACGTTTTGAAGTCATACATGAAGTTATTTACATGTGATTTTACTCAAATGTTCAAAGTATCCTGGTCCGGCCCGGATTACGAATTCAGACGCCCCTGGGCACAATGTCTCGTAGGGCCCCCTACAAGGCCGCACCTCTATAGTTCAATTAAAAAATAAGATTAATATAATATTTTGCCCACATTTTTTAAATAAATGACATAGTACATATTTTTATAGTCAACAAAGATTTACCTGATTTTAAAAGCATTTAAAGCATACTTTGATAAAAATACTAATATAAGTAGTGAAAATTAATGGATTTTAATATACTTGTTCAAATTCACTGAAGCAGTAATAAAAAATTATATTTAAGGGTATTTTTAATGTATAACTTCTACAAACTTGTAATGCATATGATTTGGAGATATCACCTCTCCAATCCAGTTCTGTATCTGAGTCTTTCATAATACACACACTGATTAATGATTCCTACTGTCTCCCTCGTGATGAAGAAGAGTAGGCAAAAAGCACGTGATTATAAAGCTGAAAGTATCTGAAATCACACACACTGTGCCAGTTCTCTCCTGTCTCTCTCCTCTTCAGTGGCTTTTTCTGTCTCTCTCCATGAGGTCGGAGAATATGGGTGAAGCAAGGCGACTAACATTGTAAATACGGATTAAATTTATTAAGATGTCGCTAACATTAAACACCAGATGGAAAATAACTGTTTATAGAATATTTATTATTCTTATTATCCTTATTAAATACCTTGTGACTCATTTTATATATTTTATATACTTTATTTAAAATTTTATACTAAAACATTTATTTTCTATTAAAAATAAATGTATTTCCAATCTGATATGTAATGGGGGGGGGGGGGGGGGGGGGACTTTTTTTTTTTTTTTTTTTTTCTCCCCTCGCAGGGGCCCCAAGTGCGCATGGGGCCCCTGGGCCTGTGCCCATTTTGCCCATTGGTTAATCCGGCCCTGATCCTGGTAAACAATATATGGGGACTTGTCACATGTTGTCACTGAATGAAAGTGCGAATATAAAACCAACATTTACCTCAATAAAACATTTAAAGATCTGGGCCCAGTTTTTCAAAAGTAATCCAGTGGGATTTTGGATCAAAGGGGTTTGTTTCTTACCATTAAAACAAACAATAGCTGTTTCCATCCATTTAAATGTGCATTAAAAACCAGTTGGTGGAAATGTCAAGATGCACATACATTTTTACTGAGTAGGCTAAACTTTTTATTCAATAAAAAAGATGTGCATAAACGGCGATGGATATTCTTCAGTAAAATTGTTTCCAATGTGTGCATTAAAAAAGGCCATGTGATTGTTATAAGAGATCATGTGGTGATTAAAAATGTGTGTGATTGAACAAACTAGCAGACTGAACACCCTGTAAAACATCTGAAATGTTGTTTTGGTCATTCCAAATCACTAACCGTTTCAGTATTAGTGTTATTATATTATTATTGACCTCCAGAGCTGTCAAGAGCATCTGTGATCTGCGTCTCACGCCTTTAAACGCCACCGTGCATTCACTGCGTGTCAGGATTGCTCTCTGAGGTGCAAGTCATTTTATTAAATGAAGAAAGTTCACGCAGCTTCTCCTGCCGCTGCAAATTCAGTTATTTTTAATATTTGTTCTTGTTGACTCGTTGGATGGAAACGCTGCTTTATTCGCACATCTTATGCGATTAATCCAGTTCTGCGCAAAAAATTAATCCGCATTTTTGGATAGAAACATAGCTAATGGCTGTTTGTGGCCACTGGTATTTTGCCTACCTGTTGTTCTTTGCTAAGCCAGTAGGCTACACTGTTGGTTCCATTTAAGGCTCTAGTAAACAAGATTTGGTAATCCTGAAATTTGGATTGCAGAGATCCAACCCAATGTTCCTCTAAATAGATCAGTTGATCCTGGATAGCAAAACATGGCCTTTCCAAATCTGGACCAATTTGATCTAGATTATTTAAAAAAGAAATTAGGCCCAGGAATGGTAATCACAGGTTGTGGAATTAAATTCCTCCCATTACAGTAATACTAACCCTCAATATACATTCAGGGTTTGCTTTTGAGCAGGAAAATAACGTCTTTCAGGGAGCAAAACTTCTGTAACTCCATGAAACTTTTTTTTTTTTTTTTTTTTTTTTGATATTCTGACGAAAGCTAGAAATTTAGCTTAAAGATATTGTCGTTTAGATTCAGCAGCAGAAGAAATAAACTCAAGTTTATCATTACAAAGTAAATATGAAATGTTTTTGGATGATGTGTTTTTTTTTTTATGACTTTAATAATACATTTATTCTTAACATTTGACTTGATGGGGGAAACCTACTCTATTTTCTCTCCTTCAAATAGTTCAAACCTTTTGAATTTTCTTTTTGTTGAAGACAAGATATTTGAAGAAAGCTGAAAACCCATAACCATTGAATTCCAAAGTAGCAAAACACTTTCAAAATATCATATCTTGTTCAGCTAAATGTTAAGCAGGTTTGAAAAATTAAAAAAATGGAGTAAACGGCCATTTTCAGCTTTGGGTGAACTATCCTTTTGAGTGTAGATTAAGTTCATTTTTTTTTTAAGATGTATATATTCTTCTGTTTTCTTTGTAGGTGGAGGAAAGTGTCCTAAATGTTGGAAAGTTCAGTAGCGTGGTCAAACTGAGTGCGTTCTTTCCCTTTAAATCCGCCCAGGGTGCATTGGAAAACATCAATGCTGTTTCCGAAGGTAAAAATACTAAATATTGTCTTTTTTAAAACTGCCTCTTAGATGAAGTGATGCACACATAATCTGTCAATCCACTGAATTATTGTGATGACAACATACCTACAAACTGATCATCTTTAGTTAATCCTGTTGATTTGATAATTATGGCATGCAACTACTAAAACCTTGCTCCTAATCTGATCTTTGCAGGAGTTGTCCATGCAGATCTTAAGCTATTTTTGGAGACCAACCTTCCGTCCGGAGGTAAAAAGAAGCCCATGTTGGGGGTGTCCGATGCGAAGCTTGGAGCAACACTTCAGGAAGAACTCAATCTGTCCATTCAGACTGGAGGCGTGGTAGCTGAAATCATAAGAGGTAATCATTATTCCTAATAATAAAAAAACAGTATTCTTCTTTTCTATGGAATCCCCATTACATGCACCCTAGTTAATGGTCCCACAAAATTAAAGTTATATACATTTTTTGATGTTAGTCTTAAGAATATCTAGAAGTTGGTGTCACATTTAAAAGTTATAAACGTCTGAAGTTTGTAGTTTGTCACTTAAGTTGATCAATTCATTGATTTATTTTTTACATCACCTCGTACTTCAGTTTATCAAATTCTCAATCAACCAATTAAATGCTCTCTAGTTACTCATGTCACGTCCCCCTTCTCTTCTGCTGTTCATTTGTTACACTTGAGCTCAACCACTCGCTCAAGCAGATCTGTGATAAAATTAAACACTATTGGCTGTTTTTAAAAAGTGAGAGAGACTAGTGCATGTCTTCACCTTTCATGTTTCAGTTTGTTAAACATCCAATAAAAATGCACTTTTCAAACTACTTCATGGGACCTTTAAAACAAACAAACAGATTTTCCAAATTTGTGAGCCGCCTGCAGTAATGATGAACCCAGATCACCTGATTTGTGATGCTTTATACTGAAAAACTGAACTGACAGGCCAAAATGACTTGGTCTTTAATAAATTCAGCAGGGTCTATTGCTGATGCCTTTGCTTGTGATTTGACAGGTGTGCGTCTGCACTTCCATTCTCTGGTCAAGGGTCTCACTGGTCAGGCAGCGTCTAAAGCTCAGTTGGGTTTGGGTCACAGCTACTCCAGAGCCAAAGTGAAGTTCAATGTCAACAGGGCAGACAACATGATCATCCAGTCTATCGCCCTTCTGGACCAGCTGGACAAAGACATCAACACCTTCTCCATGCGTGTGCGGTAAGAGGCTTTTAACTGGGGTTTTCACAGGTCATTTGGTTTCCACTAGGGCTGCATGATATTGGAAAAATCTGATATTGCAATTTTATTTTTCTAAATATTGTGATTTATCAATACAATTTCACAAGATGGTTTCAATAGCTCTATTTGATGGTTTTCTGGGTAGTCTTAAGGTGCAGAAATTAAATAATCAAAATGCAAAACAAGGTTTTTCTTTGCTTTTGCTCTTTTTCTAGTCGAAATATCAAATTCTAAGATCAAGTAAAAATATTGTTTTTAACCTTCAGAATAAATAAGTCATGAGTAAGAGTTCTGCCAGTGGGGTAAGTAAAATAATATTGTCTTTGCTTTGAAATTTAGGTATTTGGACTAGAAATAAGACATTCCAAGTGTAGAAATTAAATACAATAAATCTATCTTGCACATCCAAACATCATATTTATTTTGTGCCCAAATGTTTCAAACTCATGATACGCTCAGTCACAAGCCTTAAACGCATGCAAAAGTAAATTTTCACCCTATTGTGGTTTAACTAAAAATCGCAGCTCCTGGTCAACTATAATTCAGACTCAACATTGCAAATCCAGCGACGTGACCATTGCAGAAATGCACAATGCTGAATCCATGTATATTGTGCAGCCCTAGTTTTCACCTGAAAACTACTTTTTTGGTTTTGTTTACAACAGGGCGTTGGTGGCCAAAAATGCTAACTTTTAAATGGTTTAAAAGACTAAGTTGAAACTTACTTTTTTTACTTGATGCCATGTTGATTAGCCATATAAATGTACTCAGGAGGCAAAAAGTGCCACAAACAGATGGTAAATGTATGTCCAGATTGTAATCATGCAATTTAGAGTTTGTGAGGTAATTTTAAAAGTACATACTAGTATAAGATTTTAAATGCAGTTTTTGTTCTCTTTTGGAAAATACATGTATGCCCAGATGAAGTGTTTCTTTAGGAAGTGACATGGCATGAATGATACTAATATTTGTATTTATTTTTATATATTTGTGGTAATGGGGACACTTGTGTGTGCATTGAAACCTTTCACAGATGAAAATGGAAAAATTTGTAACTTATTATTTATTTTTTCAACTTAAGTGTATATAAAATTGTCATGTAAGTGTTCCCTTAGATCAGGGGTGTCCAAACTCAATCCTGAAGGGCCAGTGTCTTGTGTATTTGAGTTTAGACGCGTCTGAAGCAAATCAAGCTTTTTCTTGGTATACTAGAAACTTCCAGGGAGGTGTTGAAAGAAGTTGGAACTAACCTATGCAGGACACCAACCCTCCAGGATGGAGTTTGGACACCCTGTCTTAGATCATTTTGTGTAGTTGGATGTAATCCAGAATCCTCCTAATGCTTACCGCAGACAGTGCCCCCTTGTGCTCTGGCTGTACAAAAAAATGGAGGGACAGTAAAGTCCTTCCCCAGGAGTGTTTGGTCCATTTTAAACTGGACTGAACACAACCTGAGGGAGGAAACAAGTATTTCAAAGCTTGATGCTTTATAATTGCAATTTCCTGATGCACAATAATTAAACTCAAATAAATGGCAAAAAAAAATTAAGTCAACCATATTCCCACCACTAGTATTGCCATTGTTTACTTGCACTATAGAATTTCATTTTTAGTATTGTCTTAATACAAACATGTTATGCAAATATTCAAAGAAATTAGCAAAAATATAGCAGTGATGACAATTTGTACTAAAGTTAGTATTAAAGTTTAAACTCCCTTATTGTCCAATATCTGCATTGTTTCTAATGTATCTTTTTTTTTATCTAAACAGTGAATGGTACGGTTACCACTTTCCAGAGCTCATAAAGATAGTGAGCGATAACAGTACATACTGTAAACTGGCCAAGCTGATTGGAAACAGGAAAGAACTGTCTGAAGAAATGCTGGAAGCCATGGAGGAGATAACAATGGACAGTGCCAAAGCTCAGGCCATCCTCGACGCGTCCCGCAGCTCTATGGGTAAGACGAGCACGATGTTATGATTGTAGCTCAATGTGGGTTTGTCTCAGATGTTATGATGTATTTATAATCTGTCAATCCCCTGAAGCCTGTGATGACAGCATACCTCAATAACTGAACCTCTGGAGTTGCTGTAACTCAGACTTTGTACAAACTGCTGGAGGACAGACTAATTGTGTATCTTTATTACATTATTTCTTAAGGTATGGATATCTCGCCTATTGACCTGATCAATATTGAGAGCTTCTCCAGTCGCGTGGTGTCACTCACAGACTACAGACAGGAACTGCAAGAATACCTGAGGTCAAAAATGGGCCAGGTGGCACCAAATCTTGCCGCTCTCATTGGTGAAGTGGTACGTATTTGCTGTCACGCTTGATGGCTTTTCCATTTTAAGTTGGGAGTGTAGCAAATGTATGAAAAAATAGTGGATTTGTTTAACTTTTTTTTTTTTTAATTGTGAATTTACTAATGTAAGTTGGTTTATGCTAAATGTGGAAGTTATAAAAATTTATGCAATACATTTAATGATCTGACCGTTATGCAATGCTGACATGAATATTTACGTTGTATTACGTTCTTAATGTCTACTATTTGGGAGAAAAATAATTTGGGTGACTGCATTTTAAAAATAGTAAATGCATTGCAAATAGTTTGGAAGAAATTAAGTTCTTTCGGATTCTCTTTTTTTTTTTTTCTTGGTTTAATTTTATTTAAATAATTTTAATAATAATTTGTTTTTCTTTTAATTTATTTTTAATTAAATTTTTTAATTAGTGTTTTTTAATTGATTTAATAATTGTTTATTAATTTATTTAGTTTTTTTTTATTAGTTTATTTTAAATTTGCTTAATTTAATATTTATGACATTTATTTAGTTTTTATTTGTTTAATTTATAAGACATTTTTTTTTTTTCAAATCATTTATTTTGATTTTTTTTATATATATATATATATATATATATATATATATATATATATATATATATATATATATATATATATATATATTTTTTTTTTTTTCTTTTTTTTTTTTTTTTTTTTTTTTGAGCTTTTTAAATTTGCTATCCTGTGAATGCACCTCTCTCTGAAACATTTAAAAATACTACTTATGTTTTCTCTGTACACAGAAGTTGCGCAAAAAGTATCAGATTTCTGTTTAAGCATGCTCTGACATCCATTTTCTTGTGATAGGTTGGTGCTCGTCTGATCTCTCACGCTGGCAGTCTGACAAACCTGGCCAAATATCCAGCATCCACCGTGCAGATCCTGGGTGCAGAGAAGGCCCTGTTCAGGTACTGGGGCTCCCCTTCCCTGCTGGGGTTTCACACAGCTGCGGTGATGGCAGGGCTGGGGCGGATCAGGAGCGGGTGATTTAGTGTGTCATTGAACATGCTTTAACGTGATCCCGCTCAATCTCCCGTACCCCCCCAGTCTGAGCAGCTGATGAGGGTTTTGAGAGGTAGATACACCTGAAGACGTTCTGTTGAGAGGGAGCGCACGTACAAATTACTTTGGAGAAAATTAGATCGTCAGTTTTTAGTAGAATATTTCCAGATGAGTAGTGTGATGCTCTGAAATATAAGCAGCTATAAAAGTATTTGAATTGCTTTAATATGCAGTGTCTTGCTTGACCAATTATCAAATCTCTGAATGTTTCAAATCTAAAAAAAAATCTGGTATTTATTATATTGAATTAAACTATGTATAATATTTTACAATTTTCATTGAATTATAAAGTTATGCACTGTTAGTTCTCTTACTCTTGCCATAACATAACCATAAGTTGCTGATGTGGCAAATAACCAAACAACCTAACAAATAATAAATAAAAGTATTTTGTCTATCTAGAAGTCGTCAATCGCATAGAAGCTCAATTCAGTTACCTTATAAGCCAAATTTAATTCCTGAAACGTTGGTTGCTGCTTTTTGGCTAACTGCAGTCTTCAGTTTGTTCTTCGGGAAGCATTTTTGGTGCATCACAAAATTCTCATTGAACCAAATTGTGGTGTAGATGGACTTTTTCTTTGCTCTTTCCCATGAATCAGGGCATTGAAGACCAGAGGAAACACGCCCAAGTACGGTCTCATTTTCCACTCGACATTCATCGGGCGTGCAGCTGCCAAAAACAAGGGTCGTATCTCGCGTTACTTGGCCAACAAGTGTACCATCGCATCCCGTATTGACTGCTTTTCTGGTGAGGATCCCTTCTATGATCATTTCAGTCACCTTTGTTATTTTTGCTATGATGTTTTAATTTTTCGTCAACAGTAACCCACCTCAGTGGTTGTTGAGATGATATTCCTGAGCATAACTGTGGTCAAATGCTTTGGTGTTTTTCAGTTGTGTGGTTTTTCATGATGTTTTTCTTCACTTCACACAGAGGTTCCCACAAGTGTGTTTGGTGATAAGCTTCGTGACCAGGTAGAAGAACGTCTGGCCTTCTATGAGACCGGAGAGGCTCCACGAAAGAATCTGGATGTCATGAAAGAAGCTGTTGCACAGGTGAGCTCTCATCCATTGTTTTGGCAACAGCAGTGTTACAACAGACGCATAATTTTGTTACTTCATCAACTTTTTATAGCCATTTAGCTTGCTAAAATGAAACTTTTTTTTTTTTTTTTTTTTTTTTTTTAAAGCAACTGTAATGTTGCTAAGTTGATTTGTTCTTTTAAGCACCAAAAATGTTTTCATTAACAATCAAATCTTTCGCCTTTTTTTTTTATTTTTTTTTTATACATGTATTGGGTCAGTTTAACTGCAGTCTAATAGGTAATGAACGAATTTACTATTTTGGTATGTCTTTAAAAGGTAACTAAAGAGAATTTACAAAGTCACAATTATAACATTAACATTGACCATTTTTGCCACCTTGTATATAGATTTTTATTTTTTTCTCTCTCTATGCCTGTTTTATACTGCAAGCAGAGCAGAAGCGGCGCACGGGCGTTTGCCTTTCACACCAGCTGCATCTAAGTTCATTTGATTTGAATATATATATAAAAAAAATCAGTGAATTATTTATTTGGGTAAATTTATTGGGAAAATTGCTATTCATTGTGCTATTCATCATTCATTGTGTTTTTGGTCATTTATAAATGCACTGTCACTTAAATTAAGGGTGCTGACGCGCTGCCTCTGCATGTAGTATGAAAGCTCTTAATCTGTTAACATGGATGCTGAAAAACACTGCTCGCACTTGCGGTGTGCAACAGGCATTAGACGTTAGAATCACCTGTTAAAGGCTAGTAGTGTATATTGTTAGTAATTGTTTTTATGGCTAATTATACCCTTCAAGTGCTGTTTTTACTGTTACTGTAGTTTGAGGATGTGCTGTGAGTGATGACTCTTTCCTCCTGACTCCTTCATGGAGGCAAAAACTGATTTAATGAGCCTGACACAGCACTGTGAATTCATCTTCTAATACTCTTGTACTTGTAGAAATGCAAATACATTTATTTATTTATTTATTTTCTCGCTCGCAGGCTTCTGAGGTGGCTGCTGAAATTAAGCGGAAGCTTGAGAAAAAGGAAAAGAAGAAAAAGAAGCGGCAGAAGAAGCTAGAAGCTCTTTCCACTGCAGAAGGAGATGAAGAAGCCAATGGCGATGTACGTTAAGAGTAACCGTCTTTTAAGCTACAAGTGTTTTTAAATTGGTGTTCAGGGGATTAGGGGTTTGTAGAAATCTTTTATAAAGTAGAATGTCAACTGAGTGATACTAGGTTTTTTATCAGAAATTACTTTAATTACTATTGTTTATGTATAAAGTTTTAACTGCATTGAAACATGTAAATTTTATATAAAGTTTATTTCTGCTATGAAGTGGTTGCTACTAAAATAACATTAAAGTAAATCTAATGTGGAACAAGGTTGTATATTAATAGTTTACCAAATTATTCTAACTAAATAAATTGGATAATATTTGATTAAGTTTAAATAGACCATACTAAAACCATCACTAACTTAATATTTGGAGAAGATCCAACAGTTGTTTTGTCAAGTCTCAACACTGTCAACTGATTTGTTTTTGCTGTCAACATTAACATGAACGTATAAGAAACATTTTTAAGCTTAAACTAAGTGTAGTTCTCCAAAGTGCGTAAAGTGTTAAACTAAAAACATGGCAGGCGCGTGAGATCAATGGTTAAGCAGAGGGGCTTTTGGTTAACGCAGTTTTAGTTATTAATTTAATATCTAACAA
This sequence comes from Danio kyathit, assembly GCA_903798195.1. Classification (NCBI taxonomy): domain Eukaryota; kingdom Metazoa; phylum Chordata; class Actinopteri; order Cypriniformes; family Danionidae; genus Danio; species Danio kyathit. The sequence continues at coordinate 18,384,675 of LR812539.1, read as the reverse complement.
TGTAAAATTTCACATTTTCATGTTTTATCTACAACAGTCAACTTTTATGAAGGCGTGCATTTAGTCATTAACTTCTGTATGCATAACTATGCAAACACTGGAGATTCATCAGCATGAAAGGCCCACAAATGGCAGATTAACCTGTTGCAGCAACGCCAATATGAAATGAATGTGAATTGGCAAGGCACGTAACTGCAACAGTTTTGTTAATGAAGGGAGTAGCATGTCCTAAAGCAGTGGTCCCCAAACTTTTTATCACCGTGGACCGGTCAACGCTTGACAATTTTACCACAGACCATCAACTGTTTTTTCAGAGGATGACGAGCTGACAAAACATTGCTGTCCCTCTGATACAAGTTTTCTTTATGGAGAAAATTACAAGCACTGCAGTGTTTGAGATAATTAGTCTCCCGAAATGTGTATATTCCATACAAGCTGAACATTCAGTGAGTTCTAGTCACATGACTCGGTGCACTCGTGACATTCATTCAACTGGGGGCGTCTGGAAGGCGTGAGCGCATCACCTCCATTGGAAATAACAAATTTGCACGAACTCTAGAAAAGTGAAAAACTCTAGAATTGCCCCTAAAAGGGGGGCCATTTGCGATGTCCAGCAGTTGATCTTCTTGCACAGACATGGTGGATTCACCTGATTTGTTGTCAAATGGGTTGCAGTTCTATTCTTTGGCAGTTTGTGGGTTGTTCACTGGGCCTTTTTTCCCTTAGCAAAGAAACTTTTTGTCTGTTTCTTACTCATTTTGGTGCTTATGGGTTAAATAAGGACAGTCATATGACCGATATGTAACCAAGAGAATGCAGTCATTTTTCAAAATAAAAGATCGTTCAGACTCTGATAATAAAAAAAAATGGAAATGATTAATGGTTTCTTGTGCGGCCCGGTACCAATTGATCCACAGACCATTACCAGGTCGCAGCTTGGTGGATGAGGATCACTGTCCTAAAACTTGCATCTTGTTGCATACTCAAAAGTATGTACCTAAATTGCTAATAATTACTAATTCATTTACTAGTAATAATAAAATACTTGATGTAGTATAAGTGAATGAAGTAAGTTTGAAAACCAATTATGAAACATTTATAGACCCCAATGTGTTCAGCATACATTGCATGCCTATACTGGAGGCTGGACCTTCTCATGGACCTGTCTCATATCGGTCATGCTAAAGCAAAACTCCTCCGAACCATTGACAGGCCCGACACAATGGGTTTGATCACTGAAGTGAGCAGGACATGATCATTTCTCTCCATGTTAAACTCCTGTTTGTTTCATACATCATGCTGATGGTTTCCTCTGTTCCTTCGCAGGAAAATGGAGTCGCCGCAAAGAAGAAAAAAAAAAAAGCAGGCCGCAGAAGAGGTGGAGGTAAAAGAGGAGGATGAGGAGGTCACAACAAACGGTGTTGAAGTGACTCCCTCTAAGAAGAAAAAGAAGAGGAAGATCGAGGCGGTGGAGGCCGAGCCTGAAGTCCAGGAGGAAGCAGATGAGACTCAGGTGGAGAAGAAAAAGAAAAAAAAGAAAAAGAAAGCCCAGGAGGATGAATGAAACTCCTCTCTGTATGGACTTCAGTATTGTACAGCTTTATTTTTAGTTCTGAGCGTTGGACTCTCATGGTTGAGCGTTTTAATGTTTTTGAGCCGAGCGTTGAGAGCTGTCACGTGTTTGTTTCTTTTATACAAACTTGCTTTATATCCTGTCATCTTTCTTCAAAGCACCTTTCTGAAATGGACGGTTCATATATGTGCCTTTCTGAAAATGACTGACTGCTCTTTGATTGATAAGCTGAATCTCATTTCAAACGCCGCCATGCTTCTGATCGATGAAATGGTTTCATTTATACATGGTAATGTCTCCGATTTTGGAGCAGATTGTAGTTACGCATATTTTTGTACTTTTAAATGCCGAATTTGAAATTTGCCAAGATGGTAAATGTGAACCCATACTGTGCATGTGTACGCCAGCTATTACACACATCAATGATTGACCTTTCAATAAATTAATAATCGATTCTGTAACCTAAACTGTGATCATGTCAGTTACTATAGCCTGTTTAGTACAAAAAGGTTGTATATTAGCTAATGTTATTGCTAATGTGACACTATGTAGAGCTTTTATTATTGGATGACATATGCAAACTAATATTTGTAAATTCAACTTTTGGGTCTTATTATTTTTTTTTTATCTGTTAACCAGGGCTGTGCAGACATTTTGCAGGGTAGGTTTTCTGGAATGAGAGTGCCTTTTGAAATGTATAATTGAATTTAATTATTTATTTTCAGATTTTCTAGCCTTATTTTTGTTATTCCTATTTTATTGATTGAGAAATAAGGCACTATTGGTGGTGTTAAATCAATCTAATGCAGCACATATTTGCCATGGAGTATGTACAGTGCAGTTAATTATAAATATAGGTATTATGGAAGCCAGTTTCTGACATAAAAGTTAAAATTGTCTTTATTGTTATTTGATTATATACTAGTACAGTATTGGTGAGTTTGTTTTCCAGAAGGCTGGGAAATATATTTCTTTTAGTTTGGCTGGAATAAAAGCAGTTTTTTTTTACCACTGGGTCAACTTTATTAGCCCCCTTAAGATTGTTCCCCCCCAACCCCCCCCTCCCTTCTCCCGATTGGCTACAGAACAAACCACTGTTGTCCAATGACTTGCTCGTTTAAGCTAGTTAAGCCTTTAAATTGCACTTTAAGCTGAGTACTGTTGCAAAACAAGAAATGGATATTCACTGTTACCAAAGAAAATAAATTAGTTGTTCGAAATAAGTTAAAACTTTTGTAAAAAAAAAAAAAAAAATTCTCGTAAAGCCACCCTCTGGAAATATTTTGAAAAGAATTACAATGTTCACAGGAGTGCTCGGACAAATAAAAACATTTCAAATTCAGGTGTTTGCAATATTGTGTTTATGTTCGCAAACCGGGAAAAACTAGCATAGATGGGCCCGAGTGAAGCTTCGCGAAGTATTCTATGATATTGGCATGGCTTCACTCCTGTCCTCGCCTTGGTCAAGTACAAACAGCAACACTGACAAAACAAAAAGAACTGAAGAGCTTTATGAGAATGCAGATCGAATGTTTAGAACGTGACGTCACTGGCTGAGAATGACGTCAATCCCCTTATAAGTGCTCATGTACTACATGCATTCACACTGCAGGCAAATGTGGCCAGAACCTGATTTTTTTTTGCCCACATGTGATTCAGATCTGTTTTTGTCTTGACAGTGTGAACAGCCCAAACCGCATCTGATCTTCAGATGTGTGCCACTTTCCTATGTAGTATTAATCAGACACAGATTTGATGTTTTGCAATGTGAACGGTTATATAGGATTTCATGTGACTTTTACATAATCTTTGAGCGACATGCTGTGCTGCAGACAGAATGGCACACAGCAGGGTTGTTTACCACAGAAAGTTGGTTGTTAATTTTGGAAAAAAACAAAATGATGGCAAAACGGATGCTTGTTAACCAATCTGGTTAACGATCGGGGCACGGGTTGATCGCGAAGCTGAAGAGCGTCGGGGGGTGTTGCGGATAGGGGATCCGTGCACAAAGGATGGGTGCACTTTCAATTTAACGATGAACTTTCTCTACGAGAGACAAAAAGGGCAGGTGCTCAAGCACCCAAACCCCCTTTCTGCACGTGCCTGTTGTTTATAACTAAGTAAAATGAAATAACTGCAAACAGAGATAAACCAACTCCGCCTTCACAGTTCAGTCTGCTGGGGCTCATTAACCCTTGATGAGTTCACTACACCGGTGGTCAGAACGACGCGCACCGCAGTTGTCATAAATCACAAATGATCAGTGTTTTCAATCACAAGTGACTTATTTTAGGTTTCGAAATACACCTTAGTAGAAGCAGAACAACCTTTTACAGCTCATGAAATACTCCACGGTTGTCTGTAAAGGGCAATATCACATTACGCACATGAATAATCATATTTATACACATTGTGCGCATAATTAGACATTTTGTGCTGTCCGTAATTGTACTTTTGCACATGCTGGTCAGTTTAGGACCATGATCTGTTCACACTGCAAATCTGACATTGGCCACATTTATAACAGCAATGTGAACAGCTATGAAAAACATTTTTTGATTTGAGCACTAAGCCTTGCAGTGTGAAGTGCTGAAGAGTTTAACAAACACACTCACAGGGCCTACTAGATATATATTATATATACTATTTGCTCAAGCCCAGCTGAAAATAACAGCAAACAACAATAGAAACTACCAAAGGAACCTATATGAACACAGCCAAAAATACTAATTTGCGCATGCATATGTCGCCTTTTTTCCGTTTTTCAGCCAGTTTCTTGAACTTTTCCCCCTTTATGAGGTAAAACTTTTGGAAGTCCATAAAAGCTGTTCGGCATTTCTTATTTGGACGATTTAAACAATTATAAACAACATAAAACAAATATTTTGATGTTCTGATAGCGATTCCCAAAGAACCACCTCCTGCCCTTCATCTCAGTCTGGCGCATCATCAATGATGAACCCTCAGATTTTCTAGTTGTCTCGGTCAAACATTGTCCTGTCCTAATAATAGCACATCAAATAAAAGCTTAATTCAGCTTTTCAGGTAATGTCTAGATGTATGAATCTCAATTTCCATGAAAAAATACACGTATGACTGGTTTTGTGGTCCAGGGTCAGTTGTAAACACGACGCATTTTTTCACCAAGACTAAACACGCTTGCTGGTCGCTCGCTGCTGCCTAAACGGTGTTCGTTGTGTTTAAGATTAAATGCTTTAATTGTAGTTTAATTTCACACAATGTCGAAGTTTATAACAAACACTATCCTTACCTGCCTGCCTGCCGCTGATAAATCAGGAATCACGCGCATACTACAAAAGCGCGCCTTTTGAAACGTGCAAAACTTCCGGCGTTCTTCGCTGTCAGCAGATGTTTTCACATATCATTATTATTATTCAATTTTATTATATATTTACAGTGCTGTAATCATAAATACGCTAGCTTGTTTGCACACATAGAATGTAACAAACACATTTAGCTTACTGTAGCTTCAGCTTTGTATGATCCTAAGTCAAATCATATACGCCGATTTACAGCATCTTGTATTAATACCGATGTTGAAAACTGTTGTGCTGCTTATTATTTTTGTGAAAATAGCTAACTAATACAATTTTGATCTATCTTGATTAAGCTATCTTCTATTGTATTTACGGTGACTTTTGATCAGTCTTGCCAAGTAACAGTAAATCTTTCCCAGCATTTATGAACTTGTTACCATATTCAATGCTATAAAACGTTTGTTAGTTCATGTATTAACATAAAAATATAAAGATATTTTTTTCACAAGTCAGAAACTCTTGCTGCATCCCAATTAGCATACTTATACTACGCCTGAAAAGTATGTACTTTTCTCTGTAAAGGAAATGTACTTTTGAGTGTGTAACAGAAGAACATGCAAGCTTTGGGACGGTAAAGTCTAGATAGGATACGCGGCCGGCCGGATATGGGATATGCGCATTAATGTAGCAGCATTTTTTATGACGCTGTATAACAATAATAATAAATTATTTTATTAATTATTATTATTAATTAATAAATAATTCTTGTTAACTTCCGGCCGCAACCATATCCGATCTAGCAACAACCATTTGGGACATACTACTTCTTCGTTAACAGAACGTTATGTTGCTTAGTTACGTCCCCTGTCAATCATCTCGACACCGCATCCAAATTACTTTCATATTTAATTACCTAAGTTATTAGCAGCAGCAGGACAGTCTGCCATTCGCGAGTCTTTCACGTAGAGAAATCACCTCAGGTTTTTGGGTATTTATGCATTCAGAAGTTAATGTCCAAAGATATCTTGATATAAGTTCATGTTGTTGCAGATGAAATATAACACGGAAAATGCGACTTAAATATGTTCCAGTTGGCTAGATAATAGCTGCGTCTAAAACCGCATACCTCCATACTATATAGTACGCCAAAATCAGTATGCGAGCTGAGTAGCATGTCCGAATTCATAGAATTCGAAAATCAGTATGCGATAAGTACCCGGATGACCTACTACTTCCAGTGAGATCTAAAGTGCACATCCCATGCACGCTGCGCTATCCCTTGATGCCCCACGAGAGAATTCATGAATGGGAGTGAAGCGACGCAACTGACAAGGGTAGGTCACGTGACCATGACAAAATGGCGGATGTAGTACGTCTGAATTACATTCATACTGTATAGAACGTACTGTATAGAACGTACTTTTTTATTGGCCGAGTAGTACGCTTAAATTCAAATGCAGTACCTACTGAGTAGTAGGCGGTTTCGGACGCAGCTATTGATTAACAGTCATTCAAACTACTTTACCGAAGCCTCTTGACAGTTGGTGTCCGTGTCCGCCATGTTTGTAGATTGTTTACACTTTTTACAATCAAATTCATGTCCAACGTGCAATGCAGCGTTGCCAGACAAATGATAATTATCGTATTTGTACGATTATTTCACCCTCTGTACGATGTGCGATCAATAATGAAAAAATTCTATAATGATCGACAATTTCAGAATTTTATGCATTAAAATTAATTTCATTTTAATCTTAGGGCTTCTATACTTATTGATGTAGCTGCATCTTTTGTCTACTGTCTGTGAAGAGAACGTGGAGTTACGCACGTCATCTTGCGTTACATTTTCTCAGCCAATCAACGTGGAGAATGGCTCTCTCTCACGAGTTGACATTCCTGCAGTTAACCAAAAAACAAAAAAAATCTAACCAAAATCTAATTTTTTCCCCGTTTTTTTGTGAGCAAAAAAAAAAAACTGCCGTTTTTTTAGTTTTCCTTTTTTTGTTTGAAAACGGATATGGAATAGATGGTAGGGTTGGGCGATGTTGACCAATTTAGCATCGTACGATGTCTAATGCAAAACATCGCGATGGACGATGGCATCGTCTTAGGGGATGTGAATTAATTATTTATGAATAATTAATTAATTCATAACGAATTAATTATTTGTAACCTACCATTTCAACTACCTGGTCTTTGTTTTACCCATAACCAAATCATAAATAAATAAAGATAAGTTACACATAAATTACCACCTGTCAATCACTTTTTCCGCGGGACTCTGGCATGAGTAGGCAGAGTGATCCGTGTCAGTCATTTGTTTGGTGCGGTGGATGGCGGAGGGGTGTCGCAGATGAAAGTGAGTGGCGCAGGGGTCTCACGGACGAAAGTCAAGAGGGTAGGGGAGTCGCGGAAGAAAGTGAAAATGAAGGGAGCAGGGAGATCGGTAAAATGAGGTGGCGGATCAGATTTCAGAGGTTCCGGATCCGGCGTGTTCTGGCACAAATTAAGCCGTGGATAGAGACAAGATTAATTAAATATCATGTTTAACAACTATAGTGAGACACGATCCAGCGATACATCCTTGATAAACTGTCCGAAGTACACTGTTCTCTGGAGCTCAGACGAGTGCATGACAGTGTGTGTCTGTGGGTGTGGTCACGTGATGTGCGTTTTCAGTGGATGGAGGGCTGTTCAGAAATGCTAGGTGAAATGCCATTGTGGACGTGGGTCATTTTCATTCTAAAATGCCGTTTTAAAACTAAGCTGTATTGGTGTAAACAGGGCCTGAGTGTGTACTTTTCACGACGGGGTTTGCGACAGGGGTGGGGCGGAGGATCGGCAATGCCGGCTCAGCATCGTGATGTCTATAGGCCATCGGCGATGGACGATGGAATCGTCTATCGGCCCAACCCTATTAGACCGAAGATACCCTGATTGTCTTCATAAGTGTTTATGTGTGGAAAAGAAGAATCCGAATTGAAACCAAGTAAACTGGACAGTTTTATTTTGACAACAAGGGTAAAACCAATGTTAAAATGAAATCTGATCTAAAATGCTACCGTTTAGCCAATTTGGTGGTTGGGGGTTGGGGGGTGTCACAAATGAAGGGCAGAGGGAACCAAAATTAAGCACTGAAATTAAAACCCCCTCAATAGAAAAAAGTTCACGGGTGAAGGGGGGGAAATGGGAGAGGAGCAAAATACAAAAGTTAAAAAAAAGGCTTCACCATCGAGTGATCAAGCTTAGCAGTAATGTACATACATTATCAGGGTTATGTATACAAATAAAAACTCCCATGTGTGAATCACGATGCCTTCTCTGCTTCAAGTATATCCACCCTTCAGTTGTGTTCTCATCACTTCTCTATGTCATCATATCCTCTTAGCCAGTTAGCGATGAAAAATAAAACAAAAGAAACCATCCTTCAAAAACCAAAATGCAGAAAAACCACATTTCATATCCTACCAATACATATATACTGTATAAATACATACATAAATATACTTTACATACAACAGCCAAAACTTTGAAAAGGGGAGATGAGAACGTGGGAGGAGGATGAGGATGATGGTAGTGTGTTGGGGCGTCCCTCTGCTCTCGCGGCGCTCAGTTGCCCCAGTAAGGAGAGCTGCCATAGTTGGACTTGTTGACCTGGGTCTTCTGCTGCATGGTGCTGGACTGGCTCCTCTGGCTTGGCCCTCCCTGTTCAACAAACACAGCAGACAGTTTAAGAGGGTGAACGGTGGATAACATATGCACTTGTATTCAGACCTATTATGTCTTAATATTTCAGGACTAGAAAAGTATTTAAAAAAAAAAAATAAAAATGTTTTTTGTAAATAGGCTCATTTTACAAGTCACCTATGGCCGGATTCCACTAAGTGGTACAGTAGAGTATGGGTCACCTTTATCAGGCTTGCGTTTCCACCGATAAAAGGGTACCAAGGGCGTGGTGTATACCAGAAAGTTTCAGTCGATGTCATTCTCGCTCGAGGAAATGTCAAAGTAAAGTCGTTCACATATCATATGAGAAGCACTTCTCACAAAACCAGATGCTTCATACACATAAATACTTGTGTATAAATGTTCATTACTAACCTTTCTATGAACAGGATTTGATTATAACTGCAGATCAATGTGAAATAGCCTACTGTAACATCTGCGATTATATAGAATAAATAAATAAATGCAACATATATGAACGCATACAGACCCTTACAGTCTCCGATATGTAACCAATTACAGAAAAACTACACACAGTATACATTTAGTCCTTATTTGAGTTCAAAAACAACACGCAACATATAGCTTACAGTCAGAGCAAACCTCTCATCTGTATCTTTAATCTTCACCAGCAAATGTAACCTCTGTTTTTCATGTTTACTGAAACAATCATTTGCTCCTTTGTTTTTTTCGTGAGTCAGTCTCGCGTTTTTCTGTTTCTAAAAGGATCGAATGTCAGAAGCACTTCAGTAATCACGTGCACATTATTATCATCAGCTCAAGAAGACTGTTATTTCAAATATAGACACGCGATGAACGCACGCGAGCAAGCGAAACCACTCGCGCTTTAGACCGCCTTGTAAACAACTACGGGGCATAGGGTAGATTCTGCTATTTTTCTTGGCTTTGTGGCTGTTCATCAAGATGACGACATGGTTTGTTTGATCAATGTGATTATGGCTCGTAATTATATGTATATATTATTACAGTGTAATGTCTCGACTGTGTTTTTTAAAAATGACGGTTCCTTTGTTTTCATTTTCCTGGCTTTTGCACGAGCGAGTGACGCATCTCTGTAAAACAATAGCGTTCAGTTGCGCGTTGTGCTCCGCCATTTGGTACCCTTTTGTTGTGCTAGGTACCCTTTGCAAAAAGTACCCAAAAAGTGGGGCAGTATGGTTCGCTTTTAGGTACGTTTTGACAGTGGAAACGGCCAGAAAAGCGTACCGAACCGTTCCGTACCACTCAGTGGAAACGGGCCACTAAAGTTTAATCGATCAATTTCACCATTTTTTAATCCATTTAGCCAATTTCCGGGTCTGGCAGGAGGACTTTTAGCTTAGCATAAATCCTTAAATCGGATAAGACCATTAGCATCTCGCTCAATTTTTTTGTACTCTTCTGTACAAAATGTTATGTACCGACAGAAAATGGATATTTTCTAGGTCAATATGGCTAGGAACTATACTCTCATTCTGGCGTAATAATCAAGGAACTTTGCTGCAGCGTGATGATTTTATGTGGCGCAGTTACCAAGTTACTTAGGTGAGGACTATTTTTGGGAAAATTATCAAAACTCATTTTGAAATTTGACTGAGATGCTATTAGGCATGGGACGATAACCGGTTTCAATGTTTACAGCGGTTTGGAAAAGTAGCACTGGCACTGACCTGTCCGTCCTGGGTGAGGTGATGGTGGAGCAGCTGAGAGTGGGGCTGCTGGTGAGCAGGCAGAATGTGAAGGAATGGAGCAGGCGCATAACCTGGGGCAGCTCCAGGGGTCAAAGGTCCTGTGCCACCAAGAGCAGAAGGGAGGTTGAAAGGTGGAGGTGTGCCAGCATGGAAACCCTGCTTATCGAACGGCTGCAGAAGGGGAAAACAATTCGTTAATGAATTAATTAATCAAATTAAAGTTTGGATTTAAATTGGATGTATTTTTATATACACACAAATCAAGACAAATGTAGAAATGTATTGAGAATTGGAATGCTAGAAAATTTGTAATATTTTTTAGATATACTATTATTATTATTTTGTTAAATAAGTGTTAAATATTATATAATATACAAGCATTATGTTATAATTAGAATTGATATTTTATACTGCACTAAATACAATATAAATTAAAAATTTGTTAAAAATAAATAAATAAAAAAAGCAATAAAAATTATGACGAAAATAAAAACAAAATCAACTTAAACTTAAAAACTTAATCAGCTTAAAAAAGCAAACATAAAATGCATTTAAAAAAAGTCAACGACAAAAGAAAAATATGGAAATGGAAATTTTGGTGAAAATGAAGTGGATTTTATTAGTTGTGTTTAAGTAAATGTTAATATTTGTTTTACACAGGTCCTGACACAAATACAGTAGTATTTGTAGATTTCTTGTGGATCATGTGATTGACCATATGTTATGGCTTTTAGAAGAAATCTTCCATGTGCAGATGTCAAAGAAAAAGTACCTGTGTTTTATTGTAAACAGTTCCACTGATGTCTGGCACCCCAGAATTGCTAGATGTCACAGAGACACCTGGTACACAAAATGATGCACAATTCACTTTAATTTCATCATAAGTGAGAGGGCAAACTTAAACACAGAATGCCAAGAATACTCATGTCTGTACCTTTCCCTGGGCCAGAGGCAGCAGATTTGGCCTGTGTTTGAGAGGAGTTACTATAGCCTTTGCTGTAATCGGATCCTGCTGGGCCTTGCGTCAGGTCATCATACCCTAAAAATGTAATTAAAAAAATGAAAAATTTGAACACTCAGAAGCACACAGCACAAATGAGAGTGTACATGTCTAATATGCACAATTTGGGGTGTGTACAAATAAAAATAAGTGTAAAAAAAAAAAAACTATTCAAATAGTCAATTTGTTGGCTGCAGAGAATCCTTGATAAATACTTGGAATGCAATCTAAAATTTGCAAATGCAAACTGAGAAAAGTGCATTTCTCTGAATCTGGCTTCACTGTTAAGAGAATATTGAGCAAACTTTCACCCCAATCGTGTTGATATGCTTGAAATTTTAAACGTAAAAAAAAAAAAAATCAAAAACAAATACCGACTTGTATGTTAAATTATTATTAAAATTAATTGCTCTGCAATAATACTTTTTTTAATGCTATGAAAGTCAATGGTTACCAGTTTCCAACATTTGTTTAAATATCTTCTTTGCGTTCAACAGATAAAAGAAAAAAAATGTTAGAAACCTGTGACCATTGACTTCTATAGACTAATACTATGAAAGTCAATGCTTACCGGATTCCAACATTTTTCAAATTACCTTCTTTTGCGTTCCAACAACAACAAAAAAAAAGTTACAAACCTGTAACAATTGACTACCATAGACAAATATAATGGAAGTGAATGGTTACAGGTTTCCAACATTTTTCAAAATATCTTCTTTTGTGTTTAACAGAAAAAAGAAAAATGTTAGAAACCTGTAACCATTGACTTCTATAGACTAATACTATGGATGTCAATAGTTACCGGTTTCCAACATTTTTCAAAATATCTTTCTTTTGTGTTCCACAGATAATAGAAAAAAATGTTATAAACCTGTAATCATTGACGTCTATAGATTAATACTATGGAAGTCAATGCTTACTGGATTTCCAACATTTTTCAAAATGTCTTCTTTTGTGTTCGACAGATAATAAATTTTTTTTTTAGAAACCTGTAATCATTGACATCTATAGATTAATACTATGGAAGTCAATTGTTACCAGTTTCCAACATTTTTAAAAATATCTTCTTTTTTGTTCAACAGTGTTGGTCTATGGAAGTCGATGGTTACAGGTTTCTAACATTTTTCTTTTATCTGTTGAACACAAAAGAAGATATTTAAAAAAATGTGAGAAACCTGTAACCATTGACTTCTATAGACTAATACTATGAAAGTCAATGATTACCGGTTAAAAAAAGAAAAAAAAAGAAACTCAAAACCGGTTTGGAACAAGTGAAGGTCAAGTAAACGATGACAATTTCTGATTTTGGGTGAACTATCCCTTTAAATATTCAAATAGAATAATTGTGAAAAATGCCCAACCGTAACACATACCTGAGCTGAAGGCGTGCTGGCCGTATCCGCTGGGCTGCTGGAATGGCGTCGTGGGGTTGCTGAGTCCCATGCCATGCTGTTTGGCCGAGGCAGGGGGGACAAACATGGTGGGTCCATACTGGAATGCACTGGGCACGCCGGGCACCCCAGGGTAGTAGGGTAGGCCCGTATAGCTGTATCCGGGGGGCAGAGCTGGGTTGAGGAAGGGCTGTTGGGTGTTGTGGTGGCCCTGCGGCTGAGGCTGGCTCTGGCCTTGGCTCTGTGCCTGCGGAGGCTGTGCTGTCTGTGGGGCGTGAGCTGCAGACAGGCTGCTAGAGGGCGCTGGTGAGGTGGATTCTCCTCGGCCAAACTTTGTAACATCACCTGGGTGGATTTATTAAAAGTTTATTTTCTGTTTTTGTGTACACCTATGTCATGTACATTGTTATGAATCAGAGTTTACAGAGCAATAATAAAAAAGTAATTGCATGGCAGTGTAGTACCTGAGTAAGGGTTGCTGGCGAGGCTCCCATCTCTGCCAGACAGCGGAGCGGTTGGCCCTGGGAATGTGATTCCATAGTAATCCTACAGGATCACAATAATGCAGAGTGAACATTCAGCCAAGCTGTTGTTGTCTATTAATGTCATGCAAAAAAAAATTGTTAAGTTGAAATTCATTTTTATTTTTTATTCCATGAACTATTGATGACATTTCTTCACAATTTAAAATTAAGATCAGATTTTTTTTCCCAACATATAAAAGGTGCCATGTTTTCAGACATGTTTATATTTATTTCAACACAATACCATTCAGAATAGTTCATTATTTAGTGGAATAACCCTGATAATGAATTACAACCATTAAACCATTTGTTTTTCTGGCCAACTGTCACGTTCTGAAAACAAAACAAAACAGATAATGAAAAAAATATATTTTGTAAATTTTATTTTTATTTAAAATTTGGAAGAAAATTGTTCAGAACCTTATAAAATAAAACAAACATAAACATTTTATTCAAAGCAATAAACAAGAAAATATAACTGAAGTTGAGAAGTAAGCATGAAGCTCAGTATCAGCTCTAAATGGGAATTTGATGGGTTTAGTCTTACCATTGGTAGTCTGGATTGTAGCATGTGAAGGTCCTCGTAGCCATAAATCTGCTGTACAACACAAGAACTTTCAGCATTTTACAGAGTCATTCCATTGATATTTATTTCAAAGACTCGGAGCTTGCATTGTAAACATGTCAAATAAACTCTCTGAAAGTCACAAGTTATTGCACGTACAATGACACGCCACTATAATGCATGAATGCATAAAAGCAACACCATTAAGTTCGCCCAACCCAAAACAAACACTGGCACACAAAAATCCTGAAATTCCACACTCAGAGGGCTGAAAGCGGATCTGTATTAAGAGGATGAGGGTTCTTACCGGGTAGGCAGGCAGCAGACCTCCGGGTCCCATGATGTACTGGTTAGGCAGCAGTGGAGGAACCCCCTGAGAGAGATTAGGAGGAGCTTTACCTGCACACACGCAGACAAGAGATGTTGGAGAATGAGCAAACGATTGAAGAGAATGAAACTGAGAATAAATAGTGATTTCCTATTCAACTAAAACAAACAGTGTGCTAAACACTACTGGGCATTGTGGCACAGCATAGCCTTGGTTTCGACTTATTTTTGGTAGTTTTTCCTCTTTCTACCAAAAACTGAAAATGCCATTTTTAACCAAAAGAGAAAAACTTTATGCAGGAAAAAAAAAACAGTTCACATTTAAAAACTACAAGGAGGTCAGCCTGATTGCAATACTTTGACTTTCAAATCAAAGGAAAATTGGCAAAAAACATTTTATTATAAAATCTTTTTATTAAAGGTGCAGTAGTCACCTATTGTCTTCAGAAACATTTTTTGTTGATGGTTGAAAGTCTCTTCACATTCCAACAGTAATGATTAAAGTAAATGATCCAAATGTATATGTATTTTTATATTCTGGGTAAGGCATAAAACGAAAAAATCCAATTAAATATTCTCGGACCGACAAATAACTCAATTACAACAGATAATTTGTCAACAAATTTAAATTTGAATTTCTGCGCAGCCTCTTTAAGCAAACAGATGCATCACTCATGCGTACACATAAAGCACAAATCTACCGCTGACAGAGAGACGTCATCAGGCAAACTCTGCATCAACCTGAACTTCTTTCCGAAAGACCAACTTTTATCTATGAAAAGAAAGTTTTGTTTCTGAAAGTGCTTCTGCCAAAAATGCAAAATCTAAACTTTTCCAAACCCCGAATCAATATCGGAATTACTTTTGCATGCTAGAGGGTAATGACGTTAGCCAGATCAAAACAACGATCTGAAGGATGACACCACGGCTGAAGTATTTCTTTTAGACAGGTGTGTTTTAAAACTATTTTAGCCACGCAAAGCTTATGTAGATTGTGTTCTTGTTTATGAATGGGTTTATATGCATGGAAGTGTTGTTCAGCCACTGAAATGTCCGGCAAAAGATTGGCTATTTTCAAGTACATTGAGTACCTTTAACAGCATTGATAACATAGTCGGGTTAAACAAACCCGAGCATTCATTTAGTTGTTCAAGTGAAAAAGGAGCTGAAACAAGCGATGTACGAGGATCAGCGAGCTCAATTGAAAATGAAAAGTCACTTGTTGCCTTGGTAACGTAAACGTAAGTGTCATGTAAAAAGATGATCAAAAAGTGTCATGTAAAGGATATTTCTGGTTTTAGCACTCCTTTTTTTCCTAATCTAATTCTTATTTAGTTTAATAACAAAACATAAGTAAATGTGCCCTTCTGCCTGACCAGCTTTACTGAGGGGAAGTTTAATATATATTCACACATTTGTTCATTTTTGAACAGTGACAGACTGCGACAGATTTGGGGAAATATAATTCCTCCACCTGGTGGCCTGTCAACAACTACGCTTGATAAAGTGAGTGTCTCTATAAAGTTTTCTGACTGGTGAATGACATGATCTAGTGTTATATCTAATCAGTGCGCGTTCGTGTGTTCATGACTTAAGGCTTTGGACGGCAGGGGAGGGTTGTAAAATTTCTAAGCTATTATGCTAATGCTAGCATTCTGGCAGATCACCTACTGCACCTTTAACTAACCAATACGGAGTAACAGTACAGAATCCTTCCCAAGCACATCAAATAAACAACAAAAAAAACATTGTATTTAAAATTTCTAAACTTCCAAACATTTTACACTTAAGAACACATCAGAACAACACACTGGGTCTCATTCACTAAACAGTTTTTTGCATAAAATGTGCATATGGAGGTTTTCATAAATAAATCATGATTAATCAAAAACTTTCATACTAAAAATTATTCTAAATGTATGAAAAAAATTAAGGAACAACTTAGGGGCCAATCACACCGAACATGTTTTTTTGAGAGGCGTGTCTTTTGATGCTTTTGCGCCCCTCGCGTTTTAACCGCCTGCTACGCCTTACATTTTTGCCGTGACGCAATGTGTGCTCAGAGTTGAAAAAAAGTCAACTCTGAGTGGAAAAAGCGAGTTAAGTCAGTCGCGTCTTTTTTATCATCCAATCAAATGAAAGCAAATGTGGCGTTTCCGTTGAGGTGACAGCAGTGTTTGTGTTGTCAAGACAACTATGGAGACTTGAAAAGATAGAGGAGAGACTAGGGGTTGCTGTTTCAAGTTGTCCAGAGCTGTATGTCTTTACAAATCTTGAATAATCACAATATTATTAAATATTACAATTATAACAATCTCAACAGCAGGACTCGCACACAATACGCAGCTGATTTAGTTGTTGCCTAGTGACAAAAAAAGCTCACTGCACTTCTTTTTTTCTTGTCAGCAAAAAAGGCAGTGTGGTGCGCCTGGCGTTTTTGGAACGTAAAAGCACATTCAGTGTGATCAGCCCCTTATACTACATGTATGCAATATAATGTACTTCTTATAACAAAACTACAGAAATTCCACATTTCACCTCTGACATCAAAACCTCACATTCATTATCATTAAAGTTCTTTGTCTTTTGTTTCAGTGACACAACTGTCTCTTCTTAATTCATAATTTGTCATATAATTTTCCCTGGACGAGTGCAGCTTTAAAGAAAGACCTTATACAGAGCTGGTTTGGGTGTGTATTATGCTAATTATTAACCTTGTGCTTGTGGATGCTCATTTAGAAGACTCCAAATTCACTAACAGAAGAACAAGTTTATGTTTACAAACTTTTGTGCATGCACGCGTGTTGTGAATTAGGTGTTTTGTTTGTAAGAAGTTCAAATACAGTTTATATAGTATATAAGAAAATATAGTATACAAGTTCATTTCTATATTATGATATAGGGCTGCACAATGTTATATGATATGCAATGTTGACTCTGGATTATAATTGACCATTTGGATATGTTTTTGAGGCCTGTGACTGTATGAGGATTTTAAAAGGATTCTTGCATAAGAGATTGTATCATTTGTAACTTTAATGACTATTAGTTTTGCTAACCCAATTATACCAAAAAGTATATGCAGTATTATTTGACATTTTAATAATTTCAATTGGATCTCTTACTTTTTTTGTACTTATCCACGTTAGTAGATTGTTTATTACATTTTATGCAAATGCACTCTCCTACAAAATCATCAAAATCTGATGAAACTGGATTCATATTAGGACTGGGCGATAAAATCGGTATCGATATTTATTGACCAAACACCATTGTCAATATCGATAAAACAGAATTGGTATGTAGTTTCGGTATGAAGCGCTATAGTTTAAATTAAAATTAAAATGTGGCTGCGGTGCGTGCACCTTGGCAGCAGTGCCAATAAGCTTAGGGTGTAAGTTTGTAATTTTCAATGGAGGCGCACGACTTGCAAGACGTGCATATGGGAGAGATGCGCACATGTTGTGTAAGTGGCGTGCACATGAAACATTTTCCAGCCGCACCTAGTTGAAAACATCTGCCCTTTTCCGAAATCATTAGACATTGATATTTGGTTGATTTTAGGTTGGACTTTGGACATTGACGTCGGCCTGATGTTGAGTTCTGACGTCAAACTGATTTTCATTTCCAGACAAAACACAATGTCCCCACGATGTTGAGGTAAAATGTCAATCTAAGGTCACGTTGACGTCTTGTTCCTGCTGGGTGTTTAAGGCCATTTCAGTCATCATAAAGTAAACATCCGTCATCTTCTTATCAGTGACATGCATCTAAACAGTCTCTGGGACAATGCATTTAAAGATTTTGGACATCTACTTGGACACTTTTAATGCTTCCAAACAGTTTGCTGCAATTATAAATCGCCTTGTCTTGAGGTAGTTCATTATGATGCAATTTACCTTCTGTGTGAGATTTGATTGGACAGGAATCACAGGACTGATTTTTCTAATTCCCATAGACAACAAAAAATAAAGTAATGACTGCATGTTGAAGGAAAGTGGAGGAGTAAAAGTACAGATACAGCACTAAAAATGTATTCAAGGGAAAAGTAATAGTACACATTTTTTTAAAACTACAAATCCTGAGAAAAATTACTCAATTACAGTAATTTGAATATTTGTAATTTATTACTTTACACCACTGACTATATCATTATTATACACACCTTAAAGTTTGCTTTAATTGTATTTACGTTTTACCATTGCACACAATTTATTTGTGTGAGTAACATTTTATTTATCAACTTTAAGAGTCTTTTATGTTTATTTTATTATAAAGAGATCAGATATTTTGTTTAAATATTTTTGTTTTTGATTATTAAAACTATTTGCCTCAGTAATGTTGGTAAATTAAAATAAAGTGGTTAAAAAAAATCCTAATATTCCTAAAATGTATTATTAAAAAAATATTCAATAATTATCAATACCGAATGATATCGCAACATATAAATCGCAAAATGACAAAATATTGCAATGTTAGATTTTCCAATATAATCGTGCAGCCCTACTATGATATATAAATGTGCTCTCTCACCGCTGGAAGAAGACAGTAGCTGGGCCGCCCTGACAGCAGAAGGCGTGCTACCATTGGGGCCATGACCCAAAACTCCAGGCCCATGCAGACTGTTCCCACCGCTCACTGAGTTGTTCATGCTACTGCTGGCCAGAGCAGACACTTGCGGGGAGGAAAACGCCATCGATGAGGGGGCGAGAGAGTTGACGCTGTCCACACTGGTATACTGCGCACACAAACACACGAGGCGTTACAGACAGCGGAGGTGGTGAGGAAAACGAGTGTGTGTGTCCCTCCTACAGAACTCACTGTATGTGAAGATGTGGTGCAAAGTGCCGACACAGAGGGATGGCCACTGCTCACATGACTACAGGGGGAAAAACAGGTACAAGTCACACTTTTAGAAACACCAAATCAAATATATATAAATCTGAGGCATCTTCACAAAACATTTTATCTTACCACTATGAGTTAAACTAACGTGAGTTCAGACTGCACGATTTTCAAAGTAGTCGCGCCACGGATGGGGTAGCATTCTGTCACTGCTGTGTTTACGGCGACAGGGGGTTTCACACTGCATGACTTTGTCGACAACCTTTTCTTGGTCCACAAACTACATCTCACAACCAAACACACGTGAGAAGTGACGTGGAAACAATGCAAGGTCACGTAGTATATCTTTTCATAATGAGAAAGAAGCCTTTAGTGGGCTAGAAAACGTATTTATTTTGTTCACCTGGGTTTTGAAGGGAGTTAGCAATTTCTCTTAAACTTTTTTTCTTTTTTGACCCGGTTGTGGTATTGCTTAGATGACACGTCAAACAGACACGGGTGCTCCTGCCAAATTCAACTAGTTTTTCTTCCATTTTATGGGTCCAAATAGACCGCAAATAAGCACTTTTGGGGAGCTTTCACACCTGCCTTATTTAGTTCGGTTGAATCGCACTAGAGTTTGTTTTCCCTCTTGGTGCGGTTCGTTTGGGCAGGTGTGAATGTAGAAATCGTACTTGAGTGCACACCAAAAAAAGCATACCGAGACCTGCTTGAAGAGGTGGTCTCGGTACGCTTTCAAACGAACCCTGGAGTGGTTAGTTTGTGGTGAGAATATGATCCGAACTAAAACAGACCCAACCGCAAAAAGTACTGCGCCTTTTTGGACTAATCTAGCTGCCGTAGGCCAATGCGCTGTGCATTATGGAATGTGGAGGAAAAATATTTGTTGACAGCGCTTTACCAACAACAGAAAAAGAGAGGGGGAAAAACATTACCTGGTGGATCGTAGGTAATATTTCCGGAAGATGAGCATGTCGCAGTTTAGCTAAATCAATTCACCCCTCCTCCTGAAGTGAGGTACGATGCACCTTCGCCGTTTGCAATGCCGCTCTTAATACATTGTTTTTCAGGCTCAAGCAGCACTTCATTCTTAAACTCTAGAGTTTGTCTAAAGTGATGTATACAAACTATATAGTATACTATGAGCAGGGATACATTCAGCCAGCGCAGTCGTAGCTCCATAGTCAAAAGCGACATTTTTTATCTGCCAGTTTGTTTACTTGCGGGAGTTCCATTGGCATTTTCCTGCACGTGACTTCTGACCAATCGATAAGCAGTTTAGGAAACGTGTTCAACAACATCTGGCCAATGAGTGATGTGGGTTTTGTCAGATGACTGCATTTTGGTTCTTTTCAACTGGTTCGGACCAAAGCAATCAGTGTGGAGTGAAAATGACCCAAAGACGGTATATATACGCATTTAGATGTTAGTTTCAGTTTGTTAGTTTTAAAGAGCTAGTGTGCTCCAAAACAGTGACAAAATTTGCGTTTAGAAAATATAAAACTGCTATAAACGACCAAAGCTTGCAGTTTGTCACTTCCACCTAAATCTATCAATGTTTTTTTTTTACGTCACCTCATACTTCAGGGTCTCATCAAATCTTGATCAATAAAACGCTCTCTAGTATCTGACATGCCCCGCACCCTTCAAAAAGCTTCTCATTTGCTTTTCATTTGATGCGCTTGAGCTCAACTGTTCTCACTTGCTCTGCTGTGATAAAAAGGAAACGCTATTGGCTGTTTTTTTAAGGGGAGGAGCTACTCTGTTCTACCCTCTTTATTTTTTTAGTTGAGATGCACATTTCAAAATGCACATTTCAAAGCACTTCACAGGACCTTTAAAGATTTTAGAATGCAACATTTCAGTAATTAAACAAGTAATGTTCAGCTAAATGTCAGCCTCTCATACGTATGCTTTGTTTAAAGGCTGATTTATACTTTTGCATCAAGCGCTTCGCATAGTCGCATACTCTTCGCTGTGGCTGATGCGCACCTCTAAAAAAATGTAACTACACGTCGCAAGGATGTGTAGCGCAAGCTCTGTGACTGGTTGGCTTGGTAGTGGTGAAGAGCGTGGGCGTGAGCGATTGTTTACAAGTGTTGAGTCCTGTGAAGGAGCTCTAGATAGAAACTTTGTGTTTACCTTATGATTAAAGTTGTTGCACGTCCGCTGGTTCCCGCCTATGAATAAGCGCGTTTAAGCTACTTGTACATTATGGTAGCATTCAGAAAAAACAAAACATCCACGAAGAAACTCGACACATGATGACATAAAAACCTACTGCCAGCTAGTGTTTCGGAAGTGTTATTGCAGAGCAACACAAACAGCATGCAGAAGTATAAATGCATGGCTATGCACAAGGCATGTGTCATGGGTCACGGTGATCACTAAATGCAGAAGTATAAATCAGCCTTTAGCGGTTACTGGACATGCATATAAACAGCCTTTTAATTAACAGAGTAGATTAATGATGGCTGGTATTAAGAAATGCAAAGGTTGTTTCTCTTTGTTAGTGAAGTGACTGCGTCCACGACTAATTCTACAAGTCATATTACCCCCACGACAAAGGCGATACCTTTTGAAAAGCTATTTGTAGTCAAATGTTTCCAAATTGCTTACATCTCAAGAATCTTCTTCACTACTGTTAATGTTTTACATATTTAGGAGCACGCTTTTTGAGCTAAATCGCTTTGTAAAATACTCTTAAAGCTAAAATTTGGGAGACCAAAATTTACGACTGACTCGTTATTTTTAAGAGTTTCACTTAAAAGGATAGTTCATTTTTTTACCTCATTATTTTCTAAATATCTTATTCGGTGTTCAACCGAAGAAAGAAACTCAAATAGGTTTTAAACAATTGTAGGCTGAGCTAATGATATTTTTATTTTTGAGTGAACTATCCCTTTAAATTGACAATTATGAGTTACTTTTAGCCTTCAGATGTGTTGTAGTATTACACAAAAGTACCTGCTGAGCGGAGGTAAACTGGCGGAGGACAGCTCAGATGCCAGGCTGGGCAGAGCAGAGCTGTGTGGTGTAACAGAAGAGGGCAACAGTGAGGATGGGGCAGAGGGGGCAACACTTGTGCTGCTGACCAGAGATGGAGACTCTTGTTTTGGAGTGGAGGAACTCGATGTGGCTGGAGGAGAAGACACGAGTGTCGTATATTACGCAAATAAAGCAGGAAAAGAACATGACTGTAATTCACAAAAAGAAAGTTAAAGGAGCCCGACTTACTGTCTAAAGCAGCAGAGGTCCTCGCACCATTGAAACCGTTCTGTCAGAAATGCAAGCAAAGTGCATTGAATCAATATTTGCAGAACAACCACCATGATGTACAAAGACACTGTGCACTAAAGATATACAGTAGTTGATTTTTTGAAACAGCATAAAAGCATGTACACTATCACCAAAAAGAACAGATTATATACCATTTTTAAAGTTTTTTATTTTTTTGAACGAAAGTCCCATGCTCACAAAGGCTGTAATTGGATAAAAAATACATTAAAATGGGAATATTGTGTATTATGGCTCGTTTCCACTGAGTGGTACAGTACGGTACGGGTCACCTTGCGTTTCCACTGCCAAAAGGGTTCCAATGGTGGACGTGGTGTATGACAGAAAGTTTCAGACGACGTCTTTCTCGGTCGAGGAATTGTCAAGTTAAAGCTGTACGGGTCGTTCATATATCATATTAGAAGCACTTTTCACAAAACAGATGCTTTATACACAAATACTTGTGTATAAATGTTCATTACTTCTATGAACAGGAATTAATTATAACTGCAGATCAATGATAGGGCAAAATAGCCTACTGTAATGTCTGCAATTATATAAAATAAATAAATAAATGAACATATATGAACACATACAGACCCTTACAGTCTCCGATACGTTACCAATTACAGAAAAACTACACACAGCATACATTTAGTCCTCATTTGGGATCAAAAACAACACGCAACATAGCCCACAGTCAATGCAAACCTCTCATCTGTATCTTTAATCTTTACCAGCACATGTGACCTGTTAGAGAGTAATTCCGTCATTCCGAGTTCGTAATAGTCCAAAAGGTAATGATAATAGTTAAACATTGCAGTTTGTTCATGTTTTGGGTTGCTGAAAGAATCATAGCTCAAGAAGTTCATTATTTAAAATATAGACTCGTAACGGGGCACAGGGTAGATTCTTCTTCTTGGCTTTGTGGCTGTTAATCAAGACGACAAGGTTTGTTTAAGCTCGGGTTGACCATTGCTTGTTATTATATGTATATATTATTATGGTGGAATGTCACGGCTGTGTTTTTAAAAATGGCGGTTCCTTTGTTTTCAATCTCCTGGCTTGTTCCATAAGTGAGTGACGTATCTCTGTAAACCAATAACGTTCAGCTACGCGTCTTGCTCTGCTTTTTTGTACCCTTTTGTTGTGCTAGGTATCCTTCTGAAAGGGTACCCAAAAAGTGGTACGGTACGGTTCGCTTTTAGGTACCTTTTGACAGTGGAAACAGCCATAAAAGCGTACCGAACCACTCAGTGGAAATGGGCCATTAGCATTACATTTCAGACTAATTGATTTCTATTCATAAAGCTGATTTTTACTTGCAGCTTCAGTGTTTCAGTGTCATTTTCAAAAAAAAAAATAATAATTTTTTTCATTTATTTAAAATGCTATTTTTTTTTCCTGACAGAAATATCTCACAAATGCTGTATTTTGATGAAAAATGCATTCAAATTTGTAATAGTGTATTAGTATTGCATTTCAGACTAATTGATTTCTATTTTAATGCATTTCAAAATGAAGTTTATTTCTGTGATGGCAAAGCTGAATTTAACTTGCAGCTTCAGTATCATTTTCAAAAATACATAAATGCAAATGTAATTAAAATAATATAGTGTATTAGCATTACATTTCAGACTAATTGATTTCTATTTATAAAGCTGATTTTTTTTGCAGCTTCAGTTTTTTCAGTGTCATTATCAAAAATATACTACAGCATTTATTTAAAAAACGAATTTCACCTGACAGAAATGTCCTCATTGTCAATTTTAGACAACTTGGTGCATCCTTGCTTATACATATGCATTTCTTTCAAAATAAAAGTCTTTTGAACAGTAGTGTAAATTATAAAACAGTTCAATTTTTGCTGACATAACCCTATAAACTAGGGCTGCACAATATATCGTTTTAGCATCGATATCCCAATATGTGAATCCGCAATAGTCACATCGCTGGACGTGCAATGTGGAGTCAGGACTTTGTGGAGTCATTTCAGTTTAACCATAATAAAGTGAAAGTTTATGAATTTCATTTTAAGGCCTGTTTAAATATTTTAAGAGAGTTTAAAGCATTTGGGCTTTATTTTTGTAACTTTAACAAAGATTAATTGCATTTAATTATTAATATAATAAGACTATACAGCTTTATTGTACATTTGATTGGTTTATTTTTGTTAGTAAATACTGTTAGACTGCTTCATTAGTACATTTGCTCTACTGTATTCATCTTTGTTTCCTTTTACTAATTTGTTTCCTATATTTTATGCAGATGCACTCCCCCACAAAATCATCCAAATTAATCGAAAATTATTCTTTTTAATTAAAATGTTTTGCCCAATAGAGCTATTCAAGTTATCTTGTGAAATATCGCAATATAATATAGCAATGTAGCCCTACTATAAACTGAATATTCAATTGTTGACTTTCACTGCTCTATAGCTGTAACATCTTAAATTGCACCCACCGTCACAGGTCCAGCAGGCTCCTTGCTCTGAGAAAAGGTCAGTCTTGAGTGAGGAGCCACACCGCAATCAAAGCTGTTCCCTGCCGATGATGCAGCGGACGAGGAAGAGGAGGACGAGGAGGACGAGGGGGCTGTGGCTGAGCTGGGGGTGCTGTGGGACGGGGCGAGGCTGGGGAGAGGGACCGAGGGAGAGGGGTAGATGCTGTCAGAAGAGGCCAGAGGCAGCAGCAAAGGGACCGGACTGCTCAGAGATTCACTGCAGGGGAGATCATGGGAAACAGATTAGCATGCAGAATGGAGAGTTGTTGTTGTTGTTTTTTTAAAGCTAAAGAGAGTATAATGGTTTGAAAGGCATGCGCTGAGAGATTTAGGAACATCAGCAAAACAAGATGTCCACTGCTCGAAGAAAAAGAAAATGCACTTCAATTCAATTTAGACTTCACAGAGACCATTTTGTGTTCATTATAGCAACATTTTACCCCGACTGACCTGATTGGTTTAGAGTAAAGGCTGCTTTGTGACTGAGAAACTACTGCAGTCTCTCTTATGGGTTCACTGCTGCAGTTCTCCGACTGGCTGAAGTCCGGCAGGGCAGATTCTGAACCAAAGTCCAGGGCACCAAACTGCACATTGAGACCAGACACATCTGCTGAGCCGGGCATCTCCACTGCAGACGCGGGGATCTGGATGTGCACAAAGGCATGCATGTAATTACAGCCAGTACATGCTGATAAAACATCAATTTTATTATTTTGACCATTGACATTATGACCCTTTCTTTATGAGGTCATTAAGATGTTTTACATTTTATTTAGCAAGAACTGGACTGGTCCAAAACCAAAACCAAAACCTTTTTACATTGATGAACATTTCTTTAGCACCAAATAACCACATAATAACAAATTTTTAAATAACATTTAAAAATGTATTATAATATTATTACGTAGTGTAAATTAATGTTGTTCTGAGCAAATAAATGTTGTCTTGGCAAGAATAAGCCTTGAGTGCTTTGAAAGGTCCCTATAAATAAAGGTTTTTATTATTATTATTATTATTATTATTACAAGAAAATAAATTGCAACGTCCAAAGCCCGCACACACACCATATTTTAAACAGGAGTAAACTCACACAAAAAAATTATTATGTAATCCATCAATTAATATATAACATTGTTGGAAAAATAAACAAAATTGAGATAAAAATTCAAGCAATTTCCTAAAACATATCCAGGAGCAACTCATCTGTGCATTTTCTTCTCAATTAACTTGCTTTCTCCTCTACTCTGTCATCGACCAGTTTACACAACACAATTCAAGGGTCACGAAACACATTTTTTGAGATGCTGACAGTCATATATGTGTCCCACGCTGCTAAAAACACTATTAGGACACATATATTTCACTAACAAGTGAAAATTGGTTGTTTTTGCATTATTTCGAGCAAATTTGTTCTTCCAGTTTGAAAAGAAATTTTAAAGCTGCGTCACGGCCATGAGATCGTTGTGTGAATTCCAGTGTGGAGCACAATGTGACGTATTTGAGCTTTCCGCATTAATTCATGAGAAAGACTTGGTTCGAATTAATCAGCACACTCTATTGTGTATGAGGTGCAACTTCATTGATAGCTTTGAAGAATGCATTTACCTGTTACAATGTTCAGACGGCAGAGAGACACCACGTTGTTGCCAACCGTAATTACAACAAGTGGAAGAAGAAGAATTGTTTGGAGACATGGGTCGTCAGTGTTGTGTTTATAAATGTGCTGCAACGAAGTTTTTGTTTTCAAATCCCCGCTATGACAGAGCAGCTGGACTCACATGTGGATTACAGAGGTCTACTAACACGCGACAAAAATGCGTTTGTAAGGAACATTCTTTTGCTTTTCGCATCTGGAAATGGTGAAATCTCGATTTGCTGCTCGTCTCCTTTTAAAAAAAGACACGGTTCCAGTTGGTGTTGATTGTCCTGTCTCTACAGATTTGGTAATGTGTGATCAGTGTTCTTTGTTTATGTTTATTCAGAGGCAAAGTTAGTTAGCATCGTCAGCAGTACTCTTTCAGTTTTTAAAGACATACCTTAGTCAAAATTATTTAGTTACTAAGTTTACAGTAGGGCAACCCAGTGGCGCAGTAGGTAGTGCTGTTGCCTCACAGCAAGAACGTCGCTGGGTCGCAGGTTCGAACCTCGGCTGGGCTGGGTCAGTTGGCGTTTCTGTGTGGAGTTTGCATGTTCTCCCTGGGTTCGCGTGGGTTTCCTCCGGGTGCTCCGGTTTCCCCCACAGTCCAAAGACATGCAGTACAGGTGAATTGGGTAAGCTAAATTGTCCATAGTGTATGAGTGTGAATGTGTGTGTGGAAGTTCCCAGGGATGGGTTGCGGCTGGAAGGGCATCCGCTGCGTAAAATTGTGCTGGATAAGTTGGTGGTTCATTCCGCTGTGGCGACCCCGCAAGGGACAAAGCCGACAAGAAAATGAATGAATGAATGAAGTTTACAGTACGTTAATATCATTACAATATTATGGACTGGAAGATCCACTGTAAATGTTGCTCTCCGAATGTAAAAATGTAAACGTAATCAAACTATTACTGTCGTGTAGGATTTTCACCGCATTTTGTGACAGGCCATTCTGACAGGATTTCTGACGCTACCTACCGAGTGCATTCAAGTTACTAAGAAAATCGGAAGTTTTATTTTTTTTTCCATTCGCCGTGCCGTATGAAACATTCCATTAAAACAACACTCTTCAAGCAGTTCCTCACATCTCATATCTCATTTGACACGGAGGGCATGCATGAAATGTTCCTGAACGAAAATGAAAGTGCCAAACTGCAGTTTAAGTAGACAAATTAAGAATTTGGCAAATAATTCGATTACTTATGTGCATGTAAACATGGTCACTGTCTTTCTCCCATGCATCTCTGTGTTGTTTTGCCCTTTAAGCTCTATCCCACAACCTTTTGGACTGAAAATTTCAATGAACCCTGACAGTGCAAGTAAAACGGATTGTGAAGGTAATTTCATGTATGCTTATCAACAAACTGTAGCAGGTAATAGCATGCTTATCACACAATCTTACAGTGCATGTTTGTGTTTTAAATGTCGGGTCACCTTGGAAGTGGGAGGTATCCGTCGCTTTTGAGTCTTTATCTGCCGCTGCTGTGTGCTGCTGCCCTGAGAGTCGCCTGTCTGTGAGGGGGCCATCGAGGGCCCGTCACGGTGCTGAGAAGGTTCTGGCGCTTTTGGAAAGGCTTCCAGTGTGCCCTGGGCAGTCGATGGGGTACTCAGAGGGGGAGGGCTAGGCTGCCTGGCAAGAGGCCCCGTGTGGGTCAGGGAGCCCTGCTGCCGCTGGGCGAGTTGGCTTAGCACCAAAGATGGCTCTGGCTGCATTTGAAACTCTCCTGTAGGGATGCAACGATTATAGATTTTGGTTGTACGATTATAGTCTGAGAAATAATCACGGTTATCATGCGTTTATTCATTTCTAAACACCACTAGTTTAGTAAATCACATGAAAACTCCTTATATTATAAAGTGTTATTTATTGCTGCTCAGTAACTAATTATACAGCACAAAATAATATTAAAAACAAATAATAGTCCATTTCTCTCTTTGTGCTAATTTAAACATACATAAGTTTTACACTGTAAATAAATGACAAAACAATGAATAAATAATTTAAAAATAGTATTTGTTTAGTGCAGGGCTTGGAATTCACTTTTTTACTTGGTAGCACCGTTGCTCCCAACCAAAAATGAATGAGCACCACTGCAAACTGTATATTAACAGATTTATTGTATTTGAAAACAACATCAATCAGGACTAACAAAAACCAGAAACAACTAACTAATTCTGTTATAACTTATTGATATTTGTGCAATAATTCCAAAATGAATGTCTAATAATGATAAAATATTAATGATGACGATGATGATGATAATAATACTAACAATGAATTACATTATCATGCTGCCTTGAATGTGAGTTATCTGCTATAAAAAGTCCAACTGTTACATTATGACAAATAGATCTATGATTTGCATCAAACAAAAATGAAGCATTGCAGTAAGAAATATTTATTTTGCACGATTGTTTTCATACGCATGTCAATATAATAACCGGAAAGTGCTGATTTACATTTCTCTGTGTTTGTGGAATAAAGCAGGGGAGTCAGCTGACCCAATATATGAGTGGGACAGAGCAGCATTCTCGCGATGACCACATGTGCAATACTGTTCTTTGTCATGAGCTGAAGTTTCAATTTAAACTTAGTAAAGTCGAGCTTCTTTGGGAAAGATCTATGCACAGTTCGATTTTACATATAGCGTCCATTTGCGCTGAACACGCAGTGAATGCAACGCATTGAGATTCGGGACATTAAACAGCTGATCCACTCTCGAGTCTATCAGCACTCTCTCCGAAATCCCTTGGTTGATCTCGGCTGGTTGTCAGCATTCACCACATCATGATCGCTCTTATCGGCGCCATTATTTGTAACTTTAAGTGGGTTTGCAAACCAGCGTACTTTTCATTGCTTCTTCCTCAAACTTCAGCCGTTTGCAGTTCCTGCGGTCACAAAAGCCTCCATCTCAATTAATGCGCCTTGATAAGCATGAGCGCATTGCGTCGCTCGCGCGTCCCTCCATTGGAAATAATGAACTTGCATGAGCTTGCCTTAGTTAATAGCCTCAGTCATAGTTAATCCAATGTGCGTGGTTATTAGTCTCTGTGTAAAAACTAGCACACAGTTGGCATAACTTTGTTTAGTTGCTGCAGTTTTGTTCTGTGCAGAAACACAGTGTTGAGAAGCCTTTACGATTAATTAACCGTGACTAATTAAAGCGCGGTTATAGTAAAACCGGTTAATCATTGCATCCCTACTCTCCTGCACAATGTGAAAATGTGTTGCATGTAAAGAAGTTCTTTGTTATTAACTGATTATTTTAAAATCTATAAATAAACAAAATTATATATGTGATTTACATTTTTAAAAATCCGTTTTCCTCCATTGTGTTATTATGAATATCTTACCTGTGTATTATTTTTAGTTAGTTTGTATTTCTTTTAATATTGTTGCTATTATTATTATTTTTAGCTTTTATTTTGTGATTAATAATGTGTGCTACTCACTGGTTGTTGATTAATTAATAACAATGATAATAGGTTGTTTTTAATCAAATGGCTCTGGTGACGCGCAAAATTCAGATGGAGGGAAGTAAAAATCTGAACGGGAGACATAGAGGAAGGTCCGTATTTTTGCGATTTATGCCATATTTCAAAGAAAATATAAATAGAAAACAATCATGTATGTTGGGCATGATCCTTATATCATGAAGAGGGCCGAGTTTTCTACTGAACTAAATTATATTTGCCTGAATATATTTATTGAAACGGTATAACTACGTTACATGAAAAATAGATAATTACTCGAATTAAACTGTCGTAGTAATTTTATTGTTGCTGTGGTACAACACAACTGTAGTAGTAAACAAATTATACAATAGGCTTTAGTTTTCTGGTGCATCAGCTTGTGGTGCAATTAATCACAATGCACCACAGTTTACACTAACGTTACAGTATTTTATACAGTTTATCAGTTTACTATGCTACAGTATTCGGTAGCATTCATTAACAATGAGTTGTACACATTATACACTTTACTATGTGGTTTAAAAACATGTTTATTATAAATTACTATAGTTTTTTCCCCATGTGGATATCTTACCGAAACGCCAGTAAAGACTTGGATTATTGCAAAATAAGACGGAGATTTCACTGCAGCGATTACATGGCAGGGTACATTATTTATATTCTCCTGGATTTTGTATAAGTGTGGTGGTGTTTGTGTCTGATTTTTATATAACACATTATCATATTTATATACATAGCTAGGCCTATATATAATCTTTATTGGTGCTGTCAAACGAATTATCACGTTCAGAAAAAGTTTGTACACATGGATGTATTCAATAAATGTTTATTTTATGCCGCCTTTTCTTCCGTTTTTCAGCCAGTTTCTTGGACTTTCTCCCCTTTATGAGCTAAAACTTTTGTAAGTCTATAAAAGCTGTTCGGCATTTCTTATTTTGGCCGATTTAAACAATTATAAACAACATAAAACAGAAATATTTTGATGTTCTGATAGCGATTCCTATGTAGAAGAACCACTTCCTGCCCTTCATCTGAATTTCACACGTCGGGAAAACAACCTATAAAAATCGTTTAAAAAATGAAAGTGTAGAAATGTTTGATGTGAACCGTTTAGGTGTGTTCATTGCAGAGCAACAATGTTTCAAGTATGAACTAATTTAAAAGAACTGTAACACTCACGACTGAATTGGGAGGGGAGGGAAGTGGAGCTCTGTGTTCCAGGAGGTTTGATGTCCCAGGAGGAGGAGGGGACAGACAACCCCGTCCCCACCAGCCCCCCTACAGGGGTGCAGTTGGTCCCTGTGCTAGAGGGCTGGGAGGTAAGCTGCCCAAGACCAGGCCCCTTCAGCTGTTCCAGTATTTGCTGCCCAGCCGTCTGCCCGAGTTTTGGACCACCCAGCTCTCCAAAACCAGAACCCAAAACAGAAGACTAAAGAAAGACACAAAAGCAAGGTGCCATCAGAAAACCCATTCAGATATCAATATACACACACTAGTGGTAGACAACTAACTAGAAAGTGAAATTAAATAGAAAAAAAAAACAGCATAGCAACAACATTCTCATGGGTCACTGTGATTCATGCTGCAGGAAAGCAGCTCTGTATGTGCTATAAATCAGGCCTGTGGATTGTCTCACCAGGGTGGCGTGTGTGTAGCTGTTGGAGCCAGCAGGTGTGCCTCCGTTTCGAGCAGGCTGGTGGTGGGAGTTGGTGAAGACCAGACTGTGGCCGAGCCCCTGAGAGGAGCCCACGGCCTTGAGACCTCCCACCTCCTCTCGGTCCACAGGCTTCTGCAGCAGAGTTGACAGATCCAGGCTGCAACAAAACACACAATAGGGTCAGTTAAATAAACACAAGGCATCATTATCAAGATGTATCTGCTGTAACAATCATATGATTGTAAATAAAGAATAGTTTTCTCAAAGTTAGCCTTTGCTGAACTCAAACTTATAAAATGAAAAGCTCTAAATGTATTACCTTTGGCCAGGTGTGATGTGGTTCTCAGTTGGAGGTGCACAAGAGGAAGTGAACACTTTGGTCTCGGAGAGCTTTGGAGATTTAAAAAACAAAGGCCAGTTAGTGTTTTTATTTGCGATGTATACAATGATTATAGTGGAAAAATAAACCAAGGGAGTAGGTTTGCTCTTGCCATTGGTGGGGACGGGTGAATCCAACCCCCAATAATGAAGATCTTTTTGTTTAACTGCTGCTATTAATGATATAACTGCAGCATAATTATA
This sequence comes from Danio kyathit, assembly GCA_903798195.1. Lineage (NCBI taxonomy): Eukaryota > Metazoa > Chordata > Actinopteri > Cypriniformes > Danionidae > Danio > Danio kyathit. Next base: position 18,352,628 of record LR812539.1, on the reverse strand, counting down.
TAAAATTAATGCTATTAAAATATATTATTCATTAATCCTCTCTTCATACTATTTATTAATTTAAATTAAATAATGTAATATTAAAGGAATGTTTATTAACGATAAAGAGAGAGTTTAATGAAGACTTCTGTTTATTTTACCCATAGTGCAAATGAAACATGTCTCATATATCAGTATTAAAAAAAGATGGAGCACAAGCTGTAGTTTTTCTGACAAATTGTTTCAAACGAAATGGGACATGCTACTCTGAGAGATTAGGAGAACTGGCAGGGATCGTATTTATTCTATTGCATTTAGCTGTTTATTCTGCAGTTATTTTCAGGGCATATTATGCAGACTATATCAGCCTGCTATAATTATTGACTGCGTTAAAGCGTGGAAAAAAACACAAGCATTAATGGCATAATCATGATGGACTCATTCAGCAGCGAACTTGAGTTAATGTGACCTTACACTTTTCGTTGAAAAAAGTTCCTTTGTTCACCTTTTTTTTTGCTGCCGTCATCCTCATTTGTGTGTCACACACACCTTATTCTTGCATGGGAAATTCCCCTGCATAGTTTTGGCACTGTTACCTCTGAAGCAGCTACAGCCTCTCACATGACAGCAGGGAAAGGCACAGCCAATCGCAGTGTTTTATACGTGTTTGGGGGCGGTATGACTCGATGAGAAAATGTGATTTAACCCTTTCTGCATTTCTAGGTTAAAGGGCAATGAAACCCCCCCTCTTTCGTTTCAAGTCTACCTCATAATGGGCAAAGAGCACTGCGAGAAGAAAGAGTGGGCGTGGCCAGAAAAAGAGGGGCGTGAACAACAAAAGAAGACACAAACCGTGAGGAGACCCATGATTTTATAGTTTACATAGTTAAAATGCAAAGAAATAAACAGTAAGTAAATTAATGTCCTGCTACATTTGTTATTCGTAATTTCATATACACATAACCACGATTTGTTATATGGTCATAAAGATAATCGTGTTTATATAAACACTATAAATGAGGAGGACTTCTCTCCTCCTCAATTCCCAGGTCTGAATGCAGACACAGTTGATAGCAGTGCAGCAGGTCTCTTGCACTGTCTATTCCAACCATTAGCCCTGCCGGTAATCTGGAGGATTTTAAGCATAGGCAAAAACAGCAGCACGGATATAGGCGATGTGTCTGAATGGTAATGAACTCAACTGATAAATGACAAAGTCCACCATTCCCCAATACTCGTACAGCTCTCTGGACAAAAATGCTTGCTGTAAAACAACAGCTTTGCTGTATCGGCCCTGACAGAATTGCGAGGAAAAATGTACAACAAACACATACGACCCGTGCCTTGTGTGGACGCAGTCTCATCCAGTAATTGGGTCTCACAGCTTGGCAGGTCTGCCTTGCCTTCGGAAAGCACGTGCTCTCATGAATAATTAAGAAGCAGGATATTCTCATAGGATAAGAAAACTCAGCTATGAATAATAATGAGAAACTGACGCATCATCACTTCACTAGCAGATTCATGCTACGTCACAGATTTTGATCCCGCCCCAAATATTATTTTAATCCTGGAAGATGAAATTAGCTAACAAAAGCTCAAAATTACCCAGTGTTCCCCAAAATTAAAGTTGACACCTGCTAATATTGTCTTAACTGAACACAAATCTGTTAAAATCTCAAAAAAAGTACTCGAGAATGTCTTAAAGCTTTAATATTGACAGCGTAATTTAAGTGAATTAAATTATTGGTGGATACACTAAGTCTACACCTCTGAAATAAACAATACAAATAATAATAATAATAATATTTAGCAATAATATCATTTAATAATTATATTAATTCAATTAATTTTTATAGCACTTTTCACAATAATTATCATTTCAAAGCAGCTTTACAAAAGGTGCACATTATTGCATTACAATCAAACTCAGAAAAGATAAGGTTATTAGCTACTATATTTTTATTAGTTGCTAATAACTTTAACTAATTAACTAGAAACCAATATCTTTTAACAATTAATTATTATATATAAACATAGTTATCCTACAGTCATAAAGTATATAGGTGGTGTCTATGTGTACATGTTCAATGGAGTGTACTTGTGTATTAAGTGTATGTGTTGTCCCTGAATATTAAAACAATAAAATATTTCAATTCAATAAAATATTTATTATCATTTGTTTACTATAGTTTGAACTTTTCTCATATCTGCATATACCATGTCTTTTCAGGCTTATTAATTTCAAGCTCGGCAAATCCCATAATGCACAGGAGGTTAATAATAGAGCATGACTCACACTCACATCTTCACTCCAGTCTTCAGCTGCCCACTCGTCCAGAGTGTTCTGCCATGCCACTGAACAGAATGTGTCAGAAAAAGAAAAGAGATGAGACTGGGCCAAAGGATTGTGGGGAAATAAGTTGTATGTAATATTAGGCCGTATCTCACCTGTCCCGTCTGTAGTGTCATTAGCCCCTGTCTCCCACACATCAGCGTGTGAGTTTGATGTCCCACTGTCTGTGGTGTAGTCTGCAGGGTTAAAGGTCCTGGAAAAGAACAAACAAAGATCTTAGGAGGCTGTTGCATGAGATTGATGTTTCTTGGTTATAACAACACATAAAAGATTCTCACCCCATGCCCTGTGCTGTAAACCTGCTGGTAGCTGGAGCCCGACCTCTGCCTCTACCTCCAGACACTGAAGAAATAGACAAAATCAAATATCATAAGATCTAGATTGACCTATGAGTTCCTACAAGTTGACCAATGGTTATATTTTTTCTAAGTATAGCATCTTAAAGATCTTTAGAGCTTCATTAGAGAAGATGCGACTACTAGAGAAGGTTTTATTGCAGTGTTGACAGCCTATAGCTGCTTTAACTGTCAGGCTGTTAGAGGGCTAAGAGCTAATTCTTCCCCTTTAAAGCACCAGCACTACTGACATCAAAGCACTGCGTTCAGCAATAAAACATCAGTGACTGTTAGATGTCAAATCAACTGCTATGAGTAACATTCTGATTTCAGTTTAAAATACTTGTTTAGTCTAGGTTGTCAGTCACCCTATTGTTAAAAACAACAACAACAACATCTAATCGTGTCTGATGGACAGGAGCATGATTACACTGGCGCTCACCAATACAGAAAATACAAATGATAGAATTTGCAAGTGTAGTTATAAACACTGCTAATAAGCTCAACTGATGTGAAAGACAGAGGACATGTGTACATTGAGGCTGTGTGTCTGTGTGTGTGTGTGTGTGTGTGTGTGTGTGTGTGTGTGTGTTTACCTCTCCCTCTTCCCCTACGCCCGCGGTCAGCACCTCTCTCAACAGGAGCAGGGTCCACACCATTCTCTTCAGTCCTTACTATATAAATAACAAGAGATCACAGTTGAGCCTTTTAGAACTTACACATACGAATGCAGAAATTATAGATTTTGGTTGTACGATTACAGTCTGAGAAATATCACGGTTATTATGCATTCATTAATTTTAAAACATAGTAAATACAGTAAATCACATGAATACTCCTTGTATTTTAAAGTGTTTTTATTGCTGCTCAGTATCTAAATAATACAGCACAAAATAATAATAAAAAACAAACAATAGTCCATTTCTCTTTGGACTTACAAATAAGTTTAAAAAGGTTTTTGGCATTTAAACATAAGTGATAATTTTACACTGAAAATAAATGACAGAACAATAAATAAATAAAAATAAGAATAAATAAAAAATAGCCTTGTCTAATGTAAATCTAAACTACATATTAGCTAGGGCTGCACAATATATTGTTGCAGCATCGATATTGCAAAGTGATCATTCGCAATAGTCACATTGCGAGTATATTATTATGGATTATACAGTAGATCGCGAAATTTAGAGGTTTTTATTTTGGCATTTTTTTTTAAAGCATGATGGTAAAACACGAATGCAGTTATGAATATAATAAAACATATGCTTGTTTGTTGTAAAAATTTGTAATAATGACAAAAAAATAATAATTTGTGGATCTCCTTACTTCCGGGTGCAGCTGTGGCTGGTGTATTCTGGGAAATTTTCTTACCCCTTGGTTTTGAGTGTGGTCCTGAAAAATCTTCGTTCGAAAGGGTATCTACCCCTACCCCTTAGCCCTACGCCTTCAAGCTAAAGAGAATTGGGATACTCCTACCCCTTCACGGGAACACGCAAAACGAGGGGTAGGGGTAAGGGGAATGGCTAAGGGGTAGAATTGGGATTGGGCCGTAGTCAAAGGCTGCTGAACCTCTGCCTGAAAGGCTCTTTTAATCAACTATATTATGAACTTGTTTGGTATTTTCATTTTGCATTAATTTTTTTTTTTGGATTATGTGTATATTCCGTACAAAGTGTAAAGCTGATCGGTCATTTCTTGTCACATGACAATATGCTCACAAGAAAAGAAATAACGAACTTGCGAGCACAAAAGAAGCGCCATGTGAACGCCCCTTAGTTAATGGCCCCAGCCATAGTTAATTCAGTGCATATTAGCTTCGGAGTACAAGTTTGGAACTTTAAACTAGCGCACAGTTGCTTAACTTTGTTTAGTTGCAGCAGTTTTGTTCAGTGCAGAAACGCAGTGTTGAGAAGCCTTTATGATTAATTAACCGTGACAAACTAAAAAGGGGTTAATAGTGCAATCGGTTAATTGTTGCATACACATCACACAACTAGAGGGGAAAAAAAGTCCTACATATAGATTAAGGCTGTGCAATTAATCAAAATCAAATCGCAATTTGAAACATTGCGATTAGCTAATCGCAAGAGGCTGCCATTCCTTCATTCATTCATTTTCTTTTCGGCTTAGTCCCTTTTTATTAATCCGGGGTCGCCACAGCGGAATGAACCGCCAACTTATCCAGCATATGTTTTACGCAGCGGATCCCCTTCCAGCTGCAAGCTATATCTGGGAAACATCCAATTGAGTCTATTGAGTAAGCTCACTTTCGTTCTGCCCAATCAGAATTACTCAACCGAACTATGCGGAACGCTTACAATAAAAAACAAACAAACAGGAAAACGCTAACGAGTGAGATAATGGCATCTGCCGCTTCAGAAGCATTAATAGACAAATTAATTTAAAAGAAAAACAGCACGTCTGTAATATGGGAATATCTTGGTTTTAAAGTCACAGAAACCAAACAAAAGCAGGTAATTTGTAAGAGCTGTCGCAAAATTGTTGCCAGCACAAGGAAATTTTTTTGATGATTTGAAATTATTATTATAATTTTTAATTTTATTCAATTATTATTTAATTGTTTGTAATTATTTGATGCAGAAACTCACTCGGTAGTGTCAGTGAAAGTATACAAAACACATTTGATATGGTTAACGCAAGCAAAAAAAAAAATAAAAACAGTCTGAAAAAATTAATTCCCTCATGCAAATTCATGGCTGTGACTGGGCTTTCTGTCAGGGAAAGGGCTATGTAAATAAAAGAAAATAGGTCACAAGCACAGGTGGTGGTAAAAAAAAAAAAAAAACTACACTTTAGCATTGCGTGAATAATATTGCTGAATACAAGTAAAACTACTATGTAAACACAACGAAAAAAAAAATAATATTACTAATAATAAATAAATCACACACCAACAAACTCACCAGGCCTGTTGCGACTGGTCCCTCGGCCCCGGCGGCTCGGCCCTCCACGACCCTTGCTGCTTTCCCTCTCTTTCTTCTCCCTATTTTCCTTGTTTTCCTTACTCTCAGAGGAGGGGCCGTCTTTCCCGAGACTTTTCTTTTTCCCCACCGTTTCCCAAGAGGTCTACAAGACAATCGAGATATGAGCTACCTAAAATACCCATCTACCTACCTAAAATAACATAATACACCAGGTGTTGGGTATCGATGTTTTACGTAAAGGATTTCAAAACAGGTTTGCTAATCATCGCCACTGAACCCTCATTACAAACAAAGGACATTTAGGAGCCCGTATCGTGACAGAGGTCTGTTATAACACAGGATTACCTTCTGATCAACACTACAGAAGTGACCCAGTTTCTATTTCGGAGTTTCATTCCCAGAAATCATTCTAACAAATCCCAGTCTATAAGCAGAGGCCTCTCGAATATCACTACAACAATAGTAACAAGACACTTTATCTCTGAAGAAGATTAGTGTCAATCACAATTGAATCTGGACATTAAATGCTGTGGTATGTTCATTGATAAGCTAAAAACAACACAAATCATAAAGTCAGGCTTGCTTTGCCACAAAACAGCTGACATTAGCAACAACATCTATGATAAAAACCATTTCTACTTCCTCTTTTAAATAACTTATCATGAGTTATAGTGCCTGCTAAGTAGTCTAGACCACAGGTGCATCATTTAAATGTGACTTTTACCGCATCAGATGTTCCCTCGAGCAGGAAGTTGATGGCTCTGTTGACGTCCTCATTACAGTCGTGAAGAGCAACCATGCAATCGTCTTGGTTCTTCCCTGTAACCTCCATTAACTGCGAGCAAATATGAACATCGCTGGGGTTAATAGAAGAGATTAAATGTCATTTCACTTGGATGGAAGAGAGCTTCTAGTACCTGTTTCACTTTGTCCTCGAAATCTGCATCGTTCTTGTCATAGATCATCTGGGCCAGGCGGATCTGTTCGGCTGTAGCCTACAATTGAAGAAAACAGTATGAATAGTCGGATTTATCAGTATTTATTTTTAACAATAATATAGTAAATGTGTGAACAGCCAGTATTAAAATAGATAAACACCTCTAGTACAGATGTCTAGTCTGGTTAAAGCATTTTAAACTCAAGTTATGGCTAAACAAGCAATATTTTCCTGATTATCAGCACATGAATGCAATCGCAAATGTGATATTGATTTTATACAACAGAGCTGGAGCAAAACATGTGCTTCAAATGCTTTGTACACACTGTGGTGTTTTGTTCTTGAACTAATGGTGTTTAACTCAGTGGGTTGGGATATGTTTCAATGATCCATTCATAAAGACACTGTGTCTTGGTGTTAAGCAGGATTAATACTTTCGCCTGGCTCTGCTGCGCAATCGCCTGCTGACTGCATGCACACAGCCACAAGATGCCGAGGCTTTCATACTTGATGCACTCACAATTGTACTATTATATGCAACAACTCAGTAATTGTCATGATAAAACAGTGGTGAACAGTTTTCATCTGGAGTTGCTGAATGAATGCATTTAGTCATTTACAAAATGAATAGGTATAGAGAAATTAGAAGTGCACTGGTGAAAATTTGAGCTTTTGGTATACTTGTAGTTAATTTAGGCTGCATTCTATATATTTAAGCTAACTACATGCTTAAAGCTAAATTTCATTTACAATACAACAAATATAATAATTTACTTAAATAGACAACCTGTGCACAAAATATACATTTCATTTCTCCTCAAAGCTGTTAAAAGCTCGTCACCCAGCTTGGCCAGACTCAGCTCAAAGTCATGCATCTTCGGATGCGGAATCGTACGAGATGCTACAAAAAGTGCTGTGTATACCATCAGCTGAAATGAGGACGCACGCACTTAAAGTGAACTTCTGCCAATGCTGTGTTGACATCATATTTCTTGGCTACACCCAATCAAACTTGCAAATCATCAAGTATAAACAAAGACTGTAGAATACACAAGACATGTCACTCATATAGTTTTGAATGGGGAAAAGTGTAACGGTTAATATGGCGAATGAAGCCCCGCCTTCTAGTACAGGAGCCAATCATCAACCGCTATAGACTGACGACTCTCCAGGGAAAAAGCTTGGACCAGACGTGTGCTTTTACAACAGTTTGGTAGTCAACAAACAGCAAATACTTGCTTCGCAGACATAAGAACTATATCCAGATAAAGTTTGAAATCTGTGCTTTTAAATGAACCAACTACACTTGACAACAAAAGTTTTCTGGTTTTGAAATCTGTATAAAACGAATACGAGGTACAGTCCTTCCTGTCAAACGCTCATCACATGATAGCAGCAACTACTCAAACACCTACAAACTTGTAAACTAAGAGTCACTTTTATTTCTGGAGGAGATTCGCCATCAAGAACAAGTTGTCAATTACTTCAGAAGAGCAACGCGATCTGACGATCATTATTCAGAGGATGATGATGTGTAGAATGGCCATAAATGAGGTTGGTGTTGTGATCTCATTCCTTTCGAGTGAGCATGCGCATTAGCTTTGGCAACCTGAAAATTTGTTAATTTTGTTTGATTCGGACGTTTAGAAACTAAACGTATGAGGCAATTGTTGTTTAAGTGTTTTGGTGATTCCAAATATGTAATGTAATCGTAAGCTTGGCAAACAGTTTTGGAGAATTTGATGTTTCCCTATTCAGACACAATGCTCAAGCATACAGCCCAAAAGGCACCTCAAAGATGGCCGCTTTGGTATAAATCAGTCTTTAGGTGTCTTGTCTTGAAGCAACGCTGTGCAGACCGATCATTGTATGACATTAAAGCACAACAAGAGCAGTGTAAAAGCATCTGAAGAAGTTTGCAATCTAATCAACTCTGGTCACTTTGATGTCACACACTGATTAGTCTGTGCAAAAACATTTCAAGTTAAACACACCTACTTACATGCTTTATTTCTAAATGAATCAGCATTTTTGAACAAACCATTTGAATGAACGATTCAGGGAATCTCTTATTAAGACGGAAACTTGTCAGCACTAGGCATGGGACGATAACAGTTTTCAAGGTTTAACGCAATTTGGAAAATCAAGGTTTTAAAACTGCCAAAATGTTCTGCTACCGTCTCCAAAGATGCCCATTTAAATTGTAAAAAAAATGAAACTAATGAAGACAGCAGAAGTCAATGATTTATTTAAATTGTTTAGCCTGACATATTTACTGCTTCAAAATAGGGTTGGGCCGATAGACGATGCTATCGTCTATCACCGATAGACATCCCGATGCTGAGCCGGCATCGCCGATCCTCCGCCCCGCCCCCGTCTCAAACCCGCTCGTGAAAAATACACACTTAGGCGCCGTTTACACTAATACATCTTAGTTTTAAAATGGCATTTTAGAACAAAAATGATCCATGTCCACACTGGCGTTTCACCTAGCATTTCTGAACAGCCCTCTGTCCACTGAAAACGCACATCATGTGACCACACCCACACACACAGACACAGACCAATGACACAGACAAAGTGTGCAACATCTTCACGTTAGAAAGCATATTTTATGCGGCAATGTAACTGATATGATATGCAGCAATGGCTCTTTTAAATACGAGATCAATGTGTAGCGAATTTTGACGCTCTCGCCGCCGGAGCTGAAGGCAGACAGCGTTGTCGCCAGGGCGGCCAGAGCAACCTTTGACACTCTCGCTGCTTTCGGTGTGAACGTACAGTTATAATAAAACACATCTCACTCAGCCTATTCATGCCAGAATCCCGCGGAAAAAGTGATTGACAGGTGGTAATTTGTGAGTATCTTATCTTTATTTATGATTTGGTTATGGGTAAAACAAAGACCATGCGGGCCAGGTAGTTGAAACTGTAGGCTACAAATAATTAATTCGTTATGAATTAATTAATTATTCATAAATAATTAAATCACCTCCGCCTATGAAGACGATGCCATCGTCCATCGCGATGTTTCACATTAGACATTGCCCAACCCTACTCCAAAATATTTTAAATGTTTCTCAAAATAAAATATATTGTGTTTAAAGCGGAAAAAAATTGATGTTTTTTCCCCATAAATTAAAAAAGAATATACTTTACAGCAGTAATAATCACAATACAGTGAAACCGTGATATTTTTATACAAGGTTATCATACCGTCAGAATCTTATACCGGCCCATGCCTAGTCCTCACCTATTGGCACATTTAGTGACATTTTTATTTATCAGTGACTAAATCAGTTAGCACATAAGCAATTACTGTTATTGGGATAAAACAAAAATCAACAAAAAATATGAAGATGTCATTTTTATTTAGAGCGTGTGTGAATTTCATGCATCCCACGGTGTATAATTTCCTACAAGCCTACTGTGCAGTATATACAGTAATCAGCCTTCTACCTTCATAAACAACATGTGGCATTATGCAACAAGAAACATTTTAAACAGAACTACTTTTTTAACAAGACATCATTACTTTGCAGATGGACTAGAGTTATCTCTGAAATTAAAATGTCAAATATCACGTCTAAAACATTAACGCTTATAAAACAAATATGGTACATACCTTGTTATTTACAAAGCATTGCAATTATTTTGTCATATAAACAAATAGTGACCAATCGACTGACTAATCAATTTGTGGAGATGACTAATCTATCTTGGATTTTTATATTTGCATGCCTTGTTATTTCAGTATTTTTTTAATTAGCAGACATGCAGCATGTTCCCACTTACAAAGTTCATGCCTTTTTAAAGCAAAACACATGTCTTGATGGGTTTTTCGAGCCTCCCATCATGTATAGAAGTTTGGCTTAGCACCACATCAAACTGTTTCCCATTGAGCTCTGTTAAGCTGTTATTTAATGTAAGAGCGTCTTATGTAAATGCAGCCTAACATACTGCATATCATAGAATATCCAGAAGAGTACAGTCATGAAGGAGACACAGTAACAGCATTATGTTATTCTCCTAACTTAGCATACGTTTCCATATGATGTTGTTTACTCACCTGAAGCTGTTTCTGTGGTTGTGTGGTTTGTGTGGTAGTGGGCAGCGCTTTGTCCCGAGTGCCCCGGGCTCGTTCGACGCCCACCGAGCTCATCATATACAGTATATACAAAACAATGTATGTACAAAACAGAAAAATCTGGAAGAAAAAAAAAAGGGCAGAAAAAAACAGGAAGCGGTTATTATTCGGAAAACACTTCCATTTCCTGGTTTCTAATCCAAATATTTTGCAGACATCAGATGAGGTTTTGTTCTAGCAAGCTAGCTGACGTTTTCTGCAGATCTTCTCTACAGTGTCCCGCGCAGCGTCAGGCAAACACACAGGGGCCGTATCGGATTTCCTTTCTCCTAAACCCAGTTGGGCAAGATTGAGCAATACTCTGACCGCCAGAAACCCTTGTAGAAAAAAAAACAACAATCGAGCTGATCCCAGCCCTGCTGAAATGAAGACCATGCTACGAGACCACATTGGTGTCCATTAACACTTCACATCTACTCTGTAGTGTCCTTCTGCACACAGATCTCACCGTATGGCCATTCCTCACACATACCAAATGACAACTCATTCCACTGGGATAAAAACCCGAAGGAATCTAGATTCCTTAACACAAGCAAACCTACTGAAGCATGCGTTGATCAACAAAACATCTCAAATGCAATATAAACATCCCTGTTATATCCATTTTCTTACGCTAGATTGTTAGTTCTGCTGGTGAGCGGTATTTTATTACCCATGAAAAGCATTTACATAACTTAAGATTTTGAAACAAGAAAATATGGAAAGTTAATCCCTCAAATGAAAACTCTGTAATCAATGACTTGATTGTTTCAAAACAGTCCTGATTATCTTTGGAGTGAAGACTGCTAAAAGCTGTCCAGGGAGGAAAACATCTATATTTCAGGCTCTGAATTTTAAGTACATTTAATTAAGGCATACAATAGCTCTGTTTAAAGGAAATGACAATCAATACAGTCAAATACCAAGGATGGTTTTTCTTCTGAACAACACCATACTTGATTACTTTGGGAGTGATAAAGGTATGTCTTGTTCTGTGTAAATACAATGCTCAGCATACATAAGTACACCCCTCACAAATATATCTTTTAAATTAATATTTTTTAATAGGAAGCTATACAATATTAAATTTGTGCATATACATTAGATTAGTCAGTACTGAAGCCAAATCTGGAGCTTATCTAACAAAATAACTTACGATAACGGTCCAAAAACTAGCACATCCAAAATTACATGTTATAGAAAAATATTAAATATAAGAGGAAACATCAAGAGAAGCAAAAAAAATTGTTTGTTTTTGTAGGTTATAATTTATTTTTGCAATATTTTGTTTGAATTTATTTGCATTATCTTTCGATTTCTAAAAATGTTTGGTGACTAAAATATTATTTTAATAAATATATTTGTTTAATAAATTAATTAATTAATTAACAGTTAAAATGATCCGTTTTGTTTGAATGCACCAAAATACATTGCCTATATTCATTGAGAAATGGATAAACATATTTATTTTCAAAATGGGGTGTACTCAATTATGCTGAGCACTGTACAATCAAATACTAAGGATTGTTTTTTTTCTACTGGCCAATTAATATTTTATCCTGCTGAATTAAAAAAGTTGCTATTTGTTGTTTTTGAGCAGGCATTCAAGGTTTCAAGGTTTACCGTGGTTTAGAAAAAAGTCAAGGTTTTAAAACTACAACGTTATATACAAGTTATTTTTTAACACATTTTTTATTCATTTTTTAGGGCAACAGTATCTTTAGCAGAAAATGACCCTCCACATTAAAAGCTACTGGTCAGAAAAAGATCTCCAAAGATGCCTTTTCAAGTTGTAAATAAATCTGTGTTTTTGTAACTAATGAGGATAGCAGAACTCAATGATTTAAACTATTTAGCCCAGGGGTGCCCAAACTATGAAGGGCCAAAAACCAAACTTGATTGAGACTAGTGGGCTGAAGGGAAATATTTGCCATGGGTAATTTCCAAATTTATTTAATAATGTTTAGAAATGACAAGAAAACATTGCCTTAAGTATATTTATTGCCTTGATTTGCTCACCGATGTCTTCTGCATAGTCCTCTATCAGTCGAGTGACAGTATTTACATTTTAAAATAAAATAAGTTTTATTTACAACATTTAATTTAAACATTTCATTTCAGTTTGCTCTAAATAAAAGCAATAAAACAAACAAAAAAAGGTTACGTCAAATTATAAATGACGATATCTGTGTTAAAGGCATTTGCCCCAACCCTCTCCATCATTCTAATTCTCCTCTCAGATGGGACAGTGGGCCAAATCAAATGTTACAATGGGCCAACTTTGGGCATGTCTGATTTAGCCTCACATGTTTACTGTTAATTATTTTAACTAATTATTTGAAATGTTTCTTAAAATGAAATATATTGAGTTTAATGGAGAAATAGATAAATAAACAAAAAATACTGTGAAACTGTGATATTTTAATACAAAAGCTACTAATTCCGTCAAAATCCTATACCGGCCCATGCCTATGACCATGTAGTATTTTACAAAAAAGGTTAATGTAATGGATGTGTAAAAAAAACCTAATGACGTTTCATAATTCCCCACTGCCAGTGTCCTGGCCAGAGTCCCTCAATCGGCACTTACCCATCATGGCCTCCTAATCATCCCCATCTACTGAATTGGCTCTATCACTGTCTCTCCACTCCACCAATAGCTGGTGTTGTGGTGAGCGCACTGGCGCCGTTGTCCTGTGGCTGCCGTCGTATCATCCAAGTGGATGCTACACACTGGTGGTGGTGTGGAGAGACCCCCCCCTCATGATTGTGAAGCGCTTTGGGTGTATGGCCATACACAATAAATGCGCTATATAAATACACATTACATTACATTACACTGCAAAAACTTTTAGACTAACTAAAAGTTCAAGTATTATTAACAAAATCTAAAAGGGAAAGGAGAGAAGAAGTTCTTATTGGCAAACCATTGCATACACTGAAGATTGCATGTAAATAATGAAAATAAAGAAAAATTTGGTATGTTTATCTCACACTGCTTCAAAAGACTTAGGAATATAGGGTATTACATAAGGTAACATATTGGGTACAACATAGAGTAACATAGTAGGGATGCACGACTGTTGCAAAACTGTTTTGGTTTTCTGCCATATATATTGCAATATGAATACAATTCTAATAGCTTAAATAACTACTCAGGTACAGGAATTAAATAATCAAATGTAAAATAGCACTGCATAATCTTCATTATATAAATAATTCTATCAAATATTTTTATTAAACTTACAAGTGGTACAATTCCTTGTGCCTTTATTTATGAACTCCACAAATCTTACGTTCTGAATTGCGGCTCCTGGTCAACTATAATCCCAATTCAACATGGCAGATCCTGCGATGTGACTACTGCGAATGCACATATTGCAATATCAATGCTAAAACGATTGTGCAGGCCAATAACATAGGGTTATATAATATGGGGTAACACAGGGTTAAATATAATATAGAGTAACATAGCCCTAAAATGGGTGGGTCTTTCTTGCCCCACCCATATACAATGGTTCCAACACTCTTATTGAATTTAATTACACTTATTTAGTTATTAAGAGATAATTACTGCTATTTTAAGAGGCACAAATACTATTATAATAATACTTTTAATGTGAATTTAAAAGGGCGGAGGGTTGTTACTGCAGTACATGGTCTTTATTTATGTTCAATGCAAGTAAAAAGCACTCAACTTCTATAAACGTCTGCTTTTGTGTAGCAAGGAAACTAATTAAATGGTTTTGTAAACATTTTTGGGTGAGCTGTTCCTTAAAAAAAGAAGAAGGAGGAAAAAATATTAGATGACTTTCAAATCAAATCCTTCTCTTTTAACACTACAACAAATCAGATTCATCAGTTCCAAGAAAGTCACTGCTCGCACAGAAAACGACTCGACACACATAACATCTGTGATGGATACAGTGGGCTTTTCTTGGCTGTTAGAAGAGATCTTATTGTGTAAGTTTAACCCAACCCTTCCTCACAGCAAAACGCCCAACAAAAGCGTTCCAGCTAGATTCTGATGTATGGAGATCATCTTCTGGCAAAAAAAAAAATTCCCAGCTTGCTATATAGATCATAAAGATCTTGAGCGAGTCATGCTGTGCAAATGCTGCTGGTCGCAAATGATTTAATGACTGTTTGCAAAACAACCCACAAAAGTGATTCCACCAGCTGACAATGGTCTCATGTGGGGATCCTTACATCTGAGATACTTCCAAACAGAAAAAAGCTTCTCTTGGTCAGCAGACCACCCATAGTGTCCTTGAATTTAAAGAAAGTGTGTGTATAAACCACATTTAGAGAAGAAAACTAAGAAACAGGCCAAAACCTTCACTTAAGAACAAAAAAGAAAAGAGGAGATTAAATGAATAACAAACGCTACAACAAATAAAACACACAATAGTGTAAAAGATAATTAAAATTAAATTGAGAAAGAGCTGTCAAAAATTATGAAATCTGAATATTTATGGAATTTAAAAAAAAAATAATAAGTTTTTGGTGTCAAGAGGTGCTTGCGGATAAACGATCCTAGAATTGTAAAGTGGATTAAAGAAATGGCGTCACATATGTCATTGGAAAAGATCACATACATTGTCAGAAAGAAACAAAATGTGTTTGAAGATCTGGAAACCGTTTAATAACTTCCTAAAGTACAATGTAAATGTTGGCAGTCTGCTACAACAAAAAGCTCTCTGAGTGAGTAAGATAGTATCATGGTCTAAACATAGACTTGAGAAAGACTCTTTACCTGATTTAAACAAAGCGCCCCTCCCCCCTTTGTTTTTTGTTGTTGTTGTTTTTTTTAGGGAACGGGTTGATGGGGGGGGGGGGGAGAACAGGGTGTAAAATATTTGCTGTGTGTACATGATTATTATTTTATAACCGTGTAATCTGTTGTGATATGCAAACTGAAAAAAAGTAATAAATATATTGTACAAAGTGTTTACATTAAAAAATCTATAAGAGGTGCTCGTGGTTTGTTTTAGGACAGTTTGAGTGCATCGTTATTTAAAAAAATGGCCCGAAAAAGAGAGCAAAGACTCAAAGAGAATCTTGCTTTCACCGAAACAAATCCGTTGACCATTTCTTTTGTTTCTGGAGTGTTATTGGTAAAACTATTGACAAAACCAATGTCGTTTTGCATTCATGTAGTGGTACAAACAATTTCTCAGTTTGTTGATTTACACAGTTTTACACTCATTCATTCATTCATTCATTCATTCATTTTCTTTTCAGCTTAGTCCCTTTATTAATCTGGGGTTGCCACCGCGGAATAAACCACCAATTTATCCAGAATATGTTTTACACAGCGGATGCCCTTCCAGCTGCAACCCATCACTGGGAAACACCCAAACACTCATTCACACACATACACTACACTCTCAGAAAAATAAAGGTACAGGAGCTCTCACTGGGGCAGTACCTTTTCTAAAGATACATATTTGTCCCTGAAAGGTCCATGATGGTACCTCAAAGGTATTTTTAGGTACATTTGGGCACTAACATGCACCTTTGAGGTACCACTGTGGACTCATTGGGTACAAATATGCATCTTTTATAAAGGTACTGCCCCAGTGACAGCTCCTGTACCTTTATTTTTCTGAGATGGTACAGACAATTTAGCCTAATTTTCTTTACATGTACATTTAAGACACTATATTTGTTTTATATTACAGTTGTTTAAAAGATTATGCACTTTACAAAGCGTGTTGTTTCTTTTTAATAAAAGGTGTGAAGCTTGATTTGATTTATTTCCTTATTATGCTCCCTTAAAAGAAAAATCCCATTATAATTTGAATACAATTAGAATTTAGCATATATTTACTAACAAAAATCTCATTTAGACTTTCAACCATATCGACAGTCCTAAACTAAGCATATACAAGAAAGAAAGTTATCAGAAGATTATTTTACAAGTAAAATACCACTTCTGTTAAAGGGGTAATTCTCCTAAAATTACATTTGCAAGTTAATTGGTCATTTGAAAAAATGAATGTTAACAACATCCTGCACTTTGGGAGTCAAAAAACCTACAGAGTATACCTACATGATTATTGAAAAGAGATGTTATGCATGTTAACCAGTAAAGTCAGTTCTGTAATCAATAGTAAATCTCCAGAACGTGCTTTCACATGAAGCAGCATTTACTATTGAACTAGTCAAGGTACACTTACAGGTACAGTCTTATTATAGAATAGGGCCTGCACGATTAATCGAAAAAATATCACGATCTCAATTCGACCCTAGACATGACCTTAACTCAGCTTTTCTACGACTGAGCCAATTATATTTTCAAGGTTGGAGGAAAGTCCTTACCCCAGGTGGAGGACTTCAAGTATATTGGGGTTTTGTTCACTAGTGAGGGAAGAATGGAACATGACATTGACAGGCGGATTGGTGCAGCTGCAGCAGTAATTCGGTCGATGTATCGGTCCGTTGTGGCAAAGAAGGAGCTGAGCTGATGGATAGGATGAGGAGCTCTGACACCCGGGAGGAGCTCGGACTAGAGCCGCTGCTCCTTCACATCGAGAGAAGTCAGCTGAGGTGGCTTGGGCATCTGTTTCGGACGCCTACCTAGGGAGGTGTTCCAGGCATGTCCCACTGGGAGGAGGCCTCGGGGAAGACCCAGGACACGCTTGAGGGACACTGTTTGTTTACTACAGAGAGGACATGCGCGTGCCAGTGAATGTCTACTTTAGTGAACAGATTCTGCATAGGCTGTGAATAACAGGTAATAAAGTTGTAAATAACGTTCAGTTTGCTGCACAGAGCGATTGTTTATGAGCCACGCGGGAAGTATGATTTGTATGTATGTTTTTTTTTTTCTCAAAGTGACGGCAGCAATCACATGAACCACACTAAGCAGTGAAAGTGAAACTGAAAGTGCACACATCATTTAAATGATCATATTGTATTTTAGAGTTATGATTACAACAAGCATTTGATGTTATTTTTCAAAGTGTTGTGGGTGAGAATAAATGTTTACTATGTCAGTATAACTACTCTAGCTTATAGAATGTTGAATACAAGAGTTGAATTTGATAATGACAAATGTCTCATTTTACCGATGAAAAAAATGGTCTAATAATGTTGCAAATGACAAATGACAAGCTTATGTCTCAAACATAATTCAACTTTAGAATTATGAATAGCTGTATTCTGATGTCATCACTGTACTGTGAATTAACAACCAGGACATTTTTCAAGTCCACCGTTCCAAGTCTATACAAAATGTAACAATTTTTCCAACAGTAGACCTACAGATAGGCCTAATATTATTAATGTTGGTTTACATATGTTTGAGAAATAATAATAGACTACTCATATTTACCTATTTTACATCTACAGAATTGTGAGAAAATCGTGATCTTGATTTTAAGCAAAAAAAAAATTGTGATTCTCCTTTTAGCCAGAATCGTGCCGCCCTAATGTGGCTCTTGCTGATACAGTGAGAAATTATGAAGCAAAATGTTTGTAAGAAACCAAACATTTTTCAAACATTATCACGTTTATTACACATCATCCACACTTATGTGCGAGTTTGATGTCGCACAATAACATGTGCAAGGTTGTAAACTCGCATATGAGCTGGTTATATAAGAGATATACAGATTACAATAAAAAAAATGTTAAAATATATGCACAAACCAATCATTTGCTTTCAGAAGACCTCAATGCATCATCAGAAGCCACTGGTATTAATTGTGTTTTGCCTAATGCTTATATATGTTTTTTTTTACTCTAAAACCTCAAGTAGCTATTAAATGGTTGTGAGCATACTGTCAATCTCAAAAATCTACAAAAACAAAAATGTTTGGTAAATGACTGATCTTTCACTAAAATAAACAACCTGGTTTTACCTTTAATAAACATGCTCCACATTTATGTGTGAGTTTGCTGTCACACAATAACATATGCAAGGTTGTAAACTCACATGTTAGCTGGTTATATAAGAGCTATACAGATTACAATAAATAAATGTTCAATTATATGCACAAAACAATCATTTGCTTTCAGAAGACCTCGATGTATCATCAGAAGCCACTGACATTGTATTTTGCCTATATATGTTTTTCTAACTTTAAAACCTCTAGTAGCTATTAAATGGTCGTGAACATACTCGCCAATCTCAAAAATTTACAAAAACAAAAAATGTTTGGTAAATGACTGATCTTTCACTAAAATAAACAACCTGGTTTTACCTTTAATAAACATGCTCCACATTTATGTACGAGTTTGCTGTCGCACAATAACATATGCAAGGTTGTAAACTCACATATGAGCTGGTTATATAAGAGCTATACAGATTACAAGAAATAAATGTTCAATTATATGCACAAACCAATCATTTGCTTTCAGAAGACCTCAATGTATCATCAGAAGCCACTGGTATTAATTGTGTTTTGCCTATAGACCATTTCAATGAGGTGATGTCATTTGCCTATGAACATTTCCAGCTTGTTGTCAAACTATTTTATAACTGTAACAAGAGGCAATTCAATCATATCTTAACATTAAAACAGCGATCATAACATTATTTATCAATATGTGGGCCTTTTTGGATTCTCAGAAGATATGGAAAATAAAATTGTAAAACAGGAAATACGTTAGGGCCATTGATATTGTTTACATCCCTCAAAATGGTCTATATGTGTTTTTTTTTTTACTCTAAAACGTCAAGTAGCTATTAAATGATCAAATAAGCTTACTGACCAATCTCAAATACCTACATACCTATGAGAGGTCTCATGTTTGACTGATCCTTGACTAAAATAAACAATCTAGTTCGTCTTTTTCCCTGTTCGAAGCGCAATGAAATCAAATCACGAAGGTAAACAACTGCCAAAAATATGCGAGAGATATTTATACGTTCATTAAACAAAACGTGAGGGCTCAATCAAATACACATCATATACCCACAATCAAAACATATGCCCAAACAACTCAGTCTGCCATCTGAGTAATTACAAACACGATCTATACGCTTAAAAACAAACCGGGTTCATAATCATAACAACGCTACGTGACGTGATGTCTCAAACAAAGAGAATTTAGATCCAAGAAGCGGAGTCAGCATCCCTACTTTATCTTGATAGATCCGTCAAGGATGTTCGAACACATTCAAGCTACACAAAGATGATCTCGGACCTTATAAATGTGTGAAATCAGAGTTGCTAAAGAGCATACGCGCAGAGACTCTCGGCTCTCCTTTGTCCATGATCTCTAATGTCATTTCCTCTCACCAATTGTTGTAGCTTAGCTGGCTAACTCACGACCGCCCGGCGTCCTTGTTCATAACATTTAAACCCTAAAGAGTATTCAAACACCAAGATGTACATCAATGTGCTGTTTTAATGCGAGAAAACCCGGTTTGACGAGGATGCGGGTTTGTTGTGAAGGGATATTTGAGGGAAAACGGTCTCACACAGAGCTAAAGCCAAATAAGCTAAACTGAAGAGGCAAAACAAAGCCATTTAAAAGACAACATAACCTCGAAAAACATTCAGCGGCGGATTAAAACAGATGAGCGACAGAGAAAATGACATATTAACTACACAACACTTGATGTGGAACGACTAGAAACAGTCTGAAATAGAGATTTGTTTTTTTTTATTACCTGCTAACACGCTTCACTCAGCCAGCAGCAGACTCCGTCACGTGACCGTCACCGCGCTTCTCTCCATGCAGATCCCGCAGGCGCGCTCCCGCACCAGCAGGCACATTCACAAGTGCGCGCACACGTACACCATGAGCAATACAAATAACTCAATATGTAATGATGAGTAGTAAATCACGACTACGACTGTCTTAATGTACTCTCAATACTCTCACTGCGCATTTTGTGCTTACGATTTTATGTTTCAAACAAGGGATTCCTTTCATAACATCGTTTAAATGGGGCTTTACTGCGCTAAACTACATGTATTGTGACTCTCTAGAAATCATAGTCGTGAACGCGCGTTCTGTAACGCCACTGTTTATAGTCATAACACTCACAATGTGCGCCCCTAGTGGTTTACTTCAATGCATTATTCTTTTATAATACAATGTCTGTCTGTCTGTCTGTCTGTCTGTCTGTCTGTCTGTCTGTCTGTCTGTCTGTCTGTCTGTCTGTCTGTCTGTCTATCTATCTATCTATCTATCTATCTATCTATCATTTAAACAGCTATACTATTTTATCCATCCATCCATCCCTCATTTGAACAGCTATACTAGTAATTTATCTGTCTATCCATCTATCTGTCTCTCATTTAAACAGCTTTACTAGTATTCTATCTATCTATCTATCTATCTATCTATCTATCTATCTATCTATCTATCTATCTATCTATCTATCTATCTATCTATCTATCTATCTATCTATCTATCTATCTATCTATCTATCTATCTATCTATCTATCTATCTATCTATCTGTCTGTCTGTCTGTCTGTCTATCTATCTATCTATCTATCTATCTATCTATCTATCTATCTATCTATCTATCATTTAAACAGCTATACAAGTATATCCATTCATCCATCCATCATTTGAACAGCTAGTATTTTATCCGTTTATCCATCCATCCATCTTTTAAACAGCTATACTAGTATATCTATCCAGTCATCAATCCATCCATCATTTAAACAGCTGTACTAGTATTTTGTCTATCCATGCATCCCTCAATTGAACAGCTATAGTTTCGTTATCTATCTATCTATCTATCTATCTATCTATCTATCTATCTATCTATCTATCTATCTATCTATCTATCTATCATTTAAACAGCTATACTATTTTATCTATCCATCCATCCATCGTTTGAACAGCTATACTAGTAATTTATCTGTTTATCCATCTACCTGTCTCATTTAAACAGTTATACTAGTATTCTATCCATCCATCCATCCATCTATCTATCTATCTATCTATCTATCTATCTATCTATCTATCTATCTATCTATCTATCTATCTATCTATCTATCTATCTATCTATCTATCTATCTATCTATCTATCTATCTATCTATCTATCTATCTATCTATCATTTAAACAGCTATACAAGTATATCCATTCATCCATCCATCATTTGAACAGCTAGTATTTTATCCGTTTATCCATCCATCCATCTTTTACACAGCTATACTAGTATTTCTATCCAATCATCCATCCATCATTTGAACAGCTAGTATTTTATCGGTCTATCCATCTATCTATCATTTAAACAGCTGTAATAGTATTTTGTCTATCCATGCATCCCTCAATTGAACAGCTATAGTTTTGTTATCTATCTATCTATCTATCTATCTATCTATCTATCTATCTATCTATCTATCTATCTATCTATCTATCTATCTATCTATCTATCTATCTATCTATCTATCTATCTATCTATCTATCTATCTATCTATCTATCTATCTATCTATCTATCTATCTATCTATCTGTTAATCTGTTAAAATTGTATACTTTACATATACATCTAATAAAAGTCTATGTATATAAATGTTTAAAATTGTATCATACACATTACATAATTTCTATTTATCTAATTTACCTATATATTAGACATTTTTATTGTCAATTGTACACACCAAATATATACAGAGCATACATTAAAAGCTTTAAATGTCTGCAGAAGTGTTAAAAACAAAGTCACGATGGAAAGCCGGAATGGAAGAAAAATACATCAATAAACTTTTATTCATTTTCTTTTTGAAGAATGTCTCACGTTGCTGTTCTCTTGCTTTTTGTTTTGTTTTGATATTGTACAATTTCTTTTTTCTTTACACTTATTATCTGTAAAAACATTCAGGAAGTGTGTATAAAAAAAGGGCACCACCAAAATAATGACGGATCAGTCCACTCACACACACGCACATATATCCTCTGACATTTACATAAATTGTACTCTCCCTCTATTAGAATCCAAATATGTATACATTTACATTTATATATATATATATAAAATACATTTTAAAAGTGATGGTTAATTTTCAGCTTAATATAATATGCCTGTTATCGTGTTCACCGTACTAGCAATAGTGACAAATTCCATGAATAATTGTGTAAAACAAAACGACAACAAAAATAGAAAGCCTAAACAAATTCGATCTGCAACAGTCTTTCACAGAAAGACTCTGGAAAGGCAACAATGTCACACAAAACTGCCCAGCCTTGGAGCAGAGAAGAGGATGAAAAAGCCACAATCCTATCAAATATGATTGTACCTGAACGAACGTCATGAGTGCTAGTGATGGCGAGCATACAAAATAAATAAGACGTCTAAATGTCACAGAGGGGAAAACGGCAATCTTGATGTGAATGTGTGCGTGAGTTAGTACAGAATCAGCAATAAAAGAGGCATTCTCCAAGATACCTCAAACAGAACGCAAACGGTATCTGTGATTTCCTAGAATTGTCTCTCCCTGACATTATTTTGGAAAACATGAATGGGGGGAAAAAAGAAAAAGAAAGAGTCTTCACCGTCTGCTGTCCGACTAGTGTCCATGTTTTCTCTGTGCTCTTCATATTAGCAGTGAGTCTAGCACTGTTCATTCATTTCACCTCCAAATGCCCGTTATCAGCCTTTAAGGATCCACAATGTCAAATCAGTCCACTGTGAGCCAGAAAAGATGGCCGGGTTTTCTGAAAACACACACTGCAAAACAAACTCAACACGCCATGGTTTGGACACGGCAACCTTTAAAAGCAAAAAAACAGAAGTATTAACAGCAAACGAAACAACAACATAATGCCCAGAGAGACTGTTAAATATATTTTGTATATTTTTACACCGTTACACAGTTCTCAAAGGTTCAGGCTGCTGCCAATGTACAAGCTCCAAATGATCAGGCATCTCTCCTTTACTTCTTTTCCCTCTCACGAACAAAAAAAAAAAAAAAACAGATGTGGGAAAAAAAGTACAACAGGCAAATGAAAATGTAAAGACGAGCACAAAAGCGGTTGAGCTCCTGAGTCTGTAGAGGGTTTGACTTGGATAGAAGCTAAAGAGAAGGATGGAGGATGGCCTGTGTGTGTGAGAGTGAATGGTGGAGGGCTGATGGGAAGGTTAGCTCCAGAGGCCGGCGTAGTTTCCATGTAGGCCTGAACACAGTGGGCCGCCGGCCACAAAGAGCTTGGTGCCGGAGTCGTCATAGCAGTGCGTGTACACGGCGTTCGGGAACGAGCGGACGTCGGAAAAGTAGCTTCTCCACGTTTCATCGTGATTCTGAAAGAGAAATGTGAATTGGGACAGATGTTTTATATATGGCCCTGAGATTTACACAAAGTATAAAAACCACGTAATTCATTCATATAAAGAGATCATTTAGTGTTTAACAGCATTGTCATGATTTACTCATCAACTTGTTCCAAAAAATATTCTCAAGACTGTTTAAAAAAAAAAAAAAAGCAGCAGCAATTGATTTCCATTGTATTTTCCATGTATGTCAATGGCTGTTGGTTTCCAACATTTTTCAGAATATCCTGTTTTGTGTTCATCAGAAGAAAGTAAGTTTTGAACCACTTGAGGGTGTGTAAATGGGGAGGAAATTTTCATTTTTGGGTGAACCACCCCTAAAATAATTTATTTATATACATTTACATCTATGATTTATGATATAGGCTAATACCTAGTCAGTATCAAACTGCAAATAAGTCTGCTTGTTTTACATGTTCATGAAAAGATTCATTAAATTAGCTAGTTAGATAGATAGATAGAGAGAGATAGACATAGGCCATACTCACACTATGCACAGTTGCCTTGAACCGGGCCAAAGCCCGCTTGTCAACCCTCCCGTCTCCCCCGACGGCCCGCACTCACATTACATTCGGGCCTGGGCGCGTTTAATAATCTACGACAGTTTGCGTTCATTGAACAGTACGAATGATTTTAATCCATATGATACAGTCCCTTAAAAGTCACGTCTCACTTTCAGTTTCAGCCTCAAGCACGCTTGCACTCACACTGTAAGCGTACCGCCCCTGAGCCCAAGTGAACCGCGCTCTGGCCCACCTCTTCCAACCGGGCCAGGGCCACCCAAGTGTACCGTGCCTGAGCCCGATTCAGAGCACTCACACTTCTCAAACGATCCGGGAAACGGGCCTGGGCACGGTTCGGATAGCATAGTGTGAGTAAGCCCTTAGATAGACATACAGATAGAACGATAGATACAAACAGACATAGATAAAACGATAGAACGACAGACAGAACGATAGATAGACAGAACGACTGAATGAACGTCAGAACGATTAAACAACAGAACGATAAACAGAACTATAGATAGAACGACAGACAGACCAATAAACAGAACGATAGATGGATAAAACGACAGACCGATAGACAGAACGGTAGATAGAACGACAGACTGATAGACAGAACGATAGAACGACAGGTCAATATATAGAACAGGACAGAACGAACGACAAAACGAATGAAAGACAGATAGAACGACACATAGAACGAACGACAGATAAACAGAATGACCGAATGATAGATAGAATGGCAGAACGAACGACAGAAAGAACATCAGATAGATAGACAGAACATCAGACAGAACGACTGATAGAATGATAGAACGACATACAGACCGATAGGCAGACAATAGTTAGAACAACAGACTGATATACAGAACGAAAGAACGATAGAATGAAAGAATTACAGGACAGAACAAACAACAAAACGAATGATAGACAGAATGACAGAATGAACGACAGAACGACAATAAATAGAACGACAGACAGAACGACAGATTGAACGACCGAATGATAGATAGAACAGCAGAACATTTTTTATGTTCATGAAAAGATTCATTAAATTAGCTAGATAGAGATAGACATATAGATAAAACGATACAGACAGACCGATAGACATATAGATAGAACGATAGAACGACAAACAGACCGATAGACTGAACAACAGAACGACAGATAGACAGAACGTCAGAGAACGACTGAATGAACGACAGAATGACATACCGATAGACAGAATGATAGTACGCCAGAACAGAACGATAGATAGAATGACAAAAAGAGACAGAACGACAAACAGACCAATAAACAGAACGATAGATAGAATGATAAAACGACAGAACGATAGACAGAACGATAGACAGAACGATAGACAGAACGATAGACAGACATACCGCTAGACAGAAAGACAGACCAATAGACTGATAGATAGAACAGGACAGAACGAACGACAAAACGATTGAAAGACAGATAGAAAGACAGATAAACAGAACGACCGAATGATAGATAGAATGGCAGAACGAACGACAGAAAGAACATCAGATAGATAGTCAGAACGTCAGACAGAACGACTGATAGAATGATAGAACGTCAGACAGGCCGATAGGCAGACGACAGAGAACAACAGACTAATATACAGAACAAAAGAACGACAGACCGATAGAATGATACAACGACACAAAGAATGACAGGACAAAACAAACAACAAATGAATGCTCCAGAACGACAGAAAGAATGATAAATAGAACGACAGACAGACAGAACAACAGATCGAACGACAAAACGAACCACCGAATGATAGATAAAACCGCAGAACAAATGAAAGAAAGAACGTCAGATAGATAGACAGAACGTCAGACAGAACAACAGAAAGACAGACACTTTACTAGAATTATTAAAAAACCTGAGTGATATTTTAGGATTTATTTCCAAACACGAGCAACAAACAAAGCACAAGCTTTTTCAAAAATGCGTTTGAAACAAATTTTTGATGCTATCGAGGTCATATTTGACCAAAAATACAGTAAAAACAATAATGTGAAATACAATAAGCATTTTCTATGATAAATCCCTGTAACTACAAAGCTGAAGATTTAGTTCAAGAAGAATGTTTAATTAATTTAAAGTTGGAAAGTATTAATAAATAAATTCAATTACACACAAATGCTTCAATTCTTAAGGGTAATGTTCAGCCCTGGACAGAAAAACCCGGACCCTGATGTGTGGAGTCCCTGATATTGAGCGAGTGACTCTATATTATGCCTTACATAGGTAAATTCTACAACTGGTAACAAAAAGGTGCGACCAAAGTGGGTCAATTATACCAATCAAACAGTAGTTCTACTTCCGTGTGGCCTCCTGATTAATGCAGCAGACAGCATTTCTGCTTAATGAACTTCCACATGGTAAGCAGAGACTGATGCTGCCGGCAACCCCCTGCTCCAGTATATAGACTAATTAATTCAGAAGCATGTCCAAAGACTTCACAGAAAAAAATAAAACAAAAACACAAAAGAATAGTGATATTACAAGTCAGCATTAAAGTCCTTAAGACAGTTTAAGAGTCAGAATTCATTTAAAATGGTGTTACACTACAGAAATATCTAAACTACTGTTCTAAAGTTTAATAACCTTTTTTTTTTTTTTTTTAAGAAATTAATCCTTTTATTCAACAAGGATTCTTTAAAGTGATTAAACCTGACAGAAATTACAATTAAGCATAAAACAATTAAGCAGCATAACGTTTTTCGGCCTTAATAATAATAATTCCTTTTTGTTTTTTTTAGAAATGAATAATGATATTAGAATTATTTTGTGACACCGTAGACAATTTAGCTTTGCCATTAGAGAAGCAGCGCACAGTCGTTTGCCTTTTACACCTGATTGGCAGCTTGTGCACAAAAAAAATCTATCTCTGTCTATTCTAGTTACCTATCTATCTATACAGGGAGTGCAGAATTATTAGGCAAGTTGTATTTTTGAGGATTAATTTTATTATTGAACAACAACCATGTTCTCAATGAACCCAAAAAACTCATTAATATCAAAGCTGAATATTTTTGGAAGTAGTTTTTAGTTTGTTTTTAGTCTTAGCTATTTTAGGAGGATATCTGTGTGTGCAGGTGACTATTACTGTGCATAATTATTAGGCAACTTAACAAAAAACAAATATATACCCATTTCAATTATTTATTTTCAACAGTGAAACCAATATAACATCTCAACATTCACAAATATGCATTTCTGACATTCAAAAACAAAACAAAAACAAATCAGTGACCAATATAGCCACCTTTCTTTGCAAGGACACTCAAAAGCCTGCGATCCATGGTGAACGGATCAAAACACTGACAGAATCGATCAACATTGCGTGCAGCAGCAACCACAGCCTCCCAGACACTGTTCAGAGAGGTGTACTGTTTTCCCCCCTTGTAAATCTCACATTTGATGATGGACCACAGGTTCTCTATGGGGTTCAGATCAGGTGAATAAGGAAGCCATGTCAATTGTTTTTCTTCTTTTAGACCCTTTCTTGCCAGCCACGCTGTGGAGTACTTGGACGCGTGTGATGAAGCATTGTCCTGCATGAAAATCATGTTTTTCTTGAAGGATGCAGACTTCTTCCTGTACCACTGCTTGAAGGTGTCTTCCAGAAACTGGCAGTAGGACTGGGAGTTGAGCTTGACTCCATCCTCAACCTGAAAAGGCCCCACAAGCTCATCTTTGATGATACCAGCCCAAACCAGTACTCTACCTCCACCTTGCTGGCGTCTGAGTCGGACTGGAGCTCTCTGCCATTTACCGATCCAGCCACGGGCCCATCAAGACTCACTCTCATTTCATCAGTCCATAAAACCTTAGAAAAATCAGTCTTGAGATATTTCTTGGCCCAGTCTTGACGTTTCAGCTTGTGTGTCTTGTTCAGTGGTGGTCGTTTTTCAGCCTTTCTTACCTTGGCCATGTCCCTGAGTATTGCACACCTTGTGCTTTTTTGGCACTCCAGTGATGTTGCAGCTCTGAAATATGGCAAAACTGGTGGCAAGAGGCATCTTGACATCTTGGCAGATGTACGCTTGACTTTTCTCAGTTCATGGGCAGTTATTTTGCGCCTTGTTTGTTTTTCCACACGCTTCTTGCGACCCTGTTGACTATTTTGAATGAACCGCTTGATTGTTCGATGATCAGGCTTCAGAAGCTTGGCAATTTTAAGAGTGCTGCATCCCTCTGCAAGATATCTCACTATTTTTGACTTTTCGGAGCCTGTCAAGTCCTTCTTTTGACCCATTTTGCCAAAGAAAAGGAAGTTGCCTAATAATTATGCACACCTGATATAGGGTGTTGATGTCATTAGACCGCACCCCTTCTCATTACAGAGATGCACATCACGTAATATGCTTAATTGGTAGTAGGCTTTCGAGCCTATACAGCTTGGAGTAAGACAACATGCATAAAGAGGATGATGTGGTCAAAATACTCATTTGCCTAATAATTCTGCACTGCCTGTATAATTAAACTTTCTATGTTTACTTTTCATCTCCACCAAAGCCCAAAGACACTTCATCCCATGCTGTTTCCTTAACCTGCAACTCTTTATTTTACAAATTATATGAATTATAAAGAACTGTATGCTTCTCAAGCTTATGAGAAGTGTCATTCATGTCTTTTCAGGTGCACTCAGAGGACAATCACCTGTGATATCATGTCATTTTGTTCTTGATTGTCAGCAAGATGTAGGCCTAGTTATAATAATATTCAAACAACATAGTTTGGGCCCAAACAAATATTTGTTGGATTATTTAAAAGTTTAAATTCATTTGATAGACTATATAAAAATCTATATAGATGAATTTATTGGGTAAAATAAAAATGTTACCTTTTACTGTAATAAGTCCCCACCCCCAGAAGAGATTAAGGTTAGCACAGAGTTATAGCTATACAGTACACGCAAAGCTAAATATATATTTAATATTTAAAAGATGTCAAATGATCAGATCTCTGTGTGGAGCACAGGCTGTTGTCAGACTCCTTGTGCAAACAAAAATCTCTCTGAATAATTACAATTAGTCAAATGT